>JANBPK010000872.1:0-88967 GCA_027579435.1 Candolleomyces eurysporus | reverse complement strand
AAAAAAAAACCAGTGTTCCACATCCTCAGGCTCCCNATCTCCCNGAGCGCGAGCGCGAGCACGCCGCAGGCGTGCGTCAGCGAGCGCAGCTACAAAGCATGAAGGGAGTCTCAGGAACAGCAGGGAAGAGCAGATAAAGCAGTGATAAGATCTTCATTCCGATTACAAGGTACAACTTAGCACGTCAACCTCCTAAGAGCGAGCTCTAGTGTTGGCGGCCCGAGTAGCGGGCGTTGCGGCGAAGCCGGCTTTGAGGGTTATCCAAGGTGTTGGGGACTCGGGCGTTATCGAGTCCACAATGTGAACCGAGGAATACAGAATGCGCTCTGCTACGGTCTTGAATCTTTTCGAGACACATGCCAAGCTGGCAAGAGTTGCTGGTGAGGCCTCTACGAAGATGACAGTGAGTGTTTCGTCGAGGAGACAGAGTTGGCCATTGATGATGAGGGCCATGTATGAATAACACAGGGTACTGGAGGTAAGGATAAGCGAGGTATTTTCAATAATTTGAATGGCAGTGGCCTCGAATTCAGCTCTGGCTGCGCCGTTTACGAGCTCGCCATATGGCACGGGAGATTTTCGCTAAAACATAGAGGGCATATGTCGGGCGGAGGATCGACGCTGATCAACGGGACCAAGATGGCAAATAACTAAGTTCAAGCTCGTGACAGCAATCAAATTAAATCGCTAACTTACACCACTTTCAAGTGGCGCTCAAAGAAGGGAATGAACGAGAAATATCAAGGCTTGGGAGATAGCTTGTTTTTATCAAGCGAGAAGACGTCATGGAGCGCCTTAGAAAGCAAGAACTTGAAGGAAAGTACAAGCTCGTCATGTGCGATCTCGAATGCGAGATCTTGCAGGTATGTATTCCCCCAGATTCCCCCCCNGTCCATAGACTGGACTCAAATGTAGCCGGACTCTCCGCTGTTATCGAATCATTAATCAAGTTCCTACCATGGACTTCCACCCGGGACAATGGTAGGGTACACAAGCCCACATTGCCTTTTCGCATACAGTACCACAAGCAAGATCGTGAAGGCTCAGGAACTCTCGTTCTCACGCAGGGAAGGTCCCGAGTCAGAGGATGCAATTATACAGTACAGTACATTCGATGAATACAATGCGATAGTGGAAAAACCCATGAGAAGAATGCAAGAAGGGGTATGGAGTAGAATCATGCGCCGAAACCGTAGAGTGTGCGCCCTGATCGCTTGAGAGCGTAGACGACGTCGAGTGCGGTGACGGTCTTTCGCTTGGCGTGTTCTGTGTATGTTACAGAGTCACGAATGACCTGAAGGAAGGTGAGTCAGAAAGAGTAAATCAAATGCAAGTCGGTGCCACTCACGTTTTCGAGGAAGATTTTCAGAACACCACGAGTCTCTTCGTAGATGAGACCGGAGATACGTTTCACACCACCTCGACGAGCGAGACGACGGATAGCAGGCTTGGTGATACCTGAAGTGAGAGTAAGACTTGGTGTCAAAACAAACTTTAACTGCAAACCACATACCCTGAATGTTATCACGGAGAATCTTGCGGTGACGCTTGGCACCACCCTTTCCGAGACCCTTGCCACCCTTTCCACGGCCAGACATGTTGATGAGTTAAAGTGTTGGTGGAGGAGAAGACTTGTTGTGTTGTGGTGGTGGTCGGTTGACGAAAGCGAAGTGGGGAATTCAAGTCCTCACAGCCGCGCCCTATATATACACGCGCCATGTGGCTGTGCTGACTTTACGCGTTTGTTGATCGTTGATTGACCGATTCGTTTGGGCCAAGCGCGTGCGGGGTCACGTGGCAGGCACGGTCGCGTCGATATATAGAGTGGCCGCTTTTGGTCGGTTAACCCCAGCTTTCCGCCTTCCACCGTCAGCACTACCACCAGCCTCAGCAACTCCACCACCACCCAAACACTACTACATTAGCAATGGCCCGAACCAAGCAAACCGCTCGCAAGTCTACTGGTGGCAAGGCCCCTCGTAAGCAGCTCGCTGCCAAGTCCTCTGCTCGCAAGACTGCTGCTGTATGTGTCTTCGCTCTGTTTTGCCTTTTGCACTTTCTAACTCTACCTTCAGGCCGCAGCTGGTGGTGTCAAGAAGCCCCATCGTTTCAGGCCTGGTACCGTCGCTCTCCGTGAAATCAGGAGGTACCAGAAGTCCACCGAACTCCTCATCCGCAAACTCCCCTTCCAACGTCTTGTTCGAGAAATCGCACAGGATTTCAAGGTACGCTTATTCAGATACTCCACTTGTGACTCGACACTTACAAAAAAACTTTTTCCCACTGTTCAGACTGACTTGCGATTCCAATCCTCTGCCGTCATGGCTCTCCAGGAAGCCGCTGAGGCTTACCTCGTCTCCCTCTTTGAGGACACCAACTTGGCTGCCATCCACGCTAAGCGTGTGACTATCCAACCCAAAGATCTCGCCCTTGCCCGTCGGCTACGTGGCGAGCGGTCGTAATTGACTGCTTCTTGCCCTTCTCCCTTTCTTACTGTCTCGCATTGTTTTGTTATAATTTATACTGTACTTCTATATTTTGTATGCCACATAGCGCTCTAGGGACACATGCCATATGTATGCACGCTGCACTCGCAATTGATGCATTTAAAAACGCACTGAAAGGTTCTATCGGGTGATTGCTTTGACTGTGTTAGTGAAGATTCGTGAGACTGATGTTATTTAAACTGTCGTTTGGTATCGATGGTACAATGCTTTCCGTTGTCGCTAAAAAAAGAAATACCAAGTAATATAATAAAAGTAGTGCCACAGAAAGTAGAGAAAGGATTGGGGTGCAGCGTAGTAACTGGTCATTCGCACGTAGTCGTACACAGGGGCTACTTTCCTATTCAGGTCACGTCAACGGGGGCGCCTATTGCGAATTGAGAAGGCTGCGAGAGTGAGAAGCGCTCGATGCGATGGAGCACGTAGCCACCCATCAGGATGAAAATAATGCCTGTAGCCTCGGAAAATTGGGTGTTCCAAGGCCAGTTATCTAAATGGAATCAGCGGTCAGCGACATTCCATATCAAAGCGCTCATGATGCAATGCTCACTGGGTCCCATCCACGCGTAGCAGTAAATCCTAAGGAGTAGGATAATGGGAACGCTGGTTAGAGTTAATCTATGGCTGTGGCAGCTTAGGCTCACCGTCAGTCCCACAACCAGGGTTCGATCCCGAAGTGATATCGTTGAACCCAGAAAATCCATTGGGGGAGTAGATCAAAAGATTGATAAAACCCAACGGAGGTTGACCTCTCGATAATCGGTAGTCATTGAGTAGCGCAAAGATCCCAGCTACGGTCTAGATGCGAGGTCATGAGTTAGTTAGGTAAAGGCAACCGGCTGGGACTCGGGGATGGCTCGGGACGGCGTCTCGGATCAAACGAGGTGGACGGAGCGGGAGACAGAACGGCCATCCCGCATCCCGTGCTGAGTGTGACATTAATTCTGAACAGAGGAAAGACGTACCGGCGCACTGGCACTGGTTCCGGCAACCGACACCACCACACCGCCAACGACAACCTGAAACCTATTGGCTTGAGCAGAAATGTCTGGGTATGCCCTTCCTGCGCGGCTGTACACACGCCGCGCAAGTCAAACGCCAGGCAGTGCGTGTGGGTCAGTAATACAGTAGGTTGCCAGGGGCAGGAACAGGCTCAACTTGTATAGATCTCCGTACTTCGCGCCCAAATTCCTTAGAAATTCCGAAACAGCTCCTGTTTGATAGTCTGGCCGGGCGAAGTATCTGGAGAAACCGCCCCCAGAAAAGCTGACACCGACTTCCGGGTTTACGCTCGTGGTACCGCCGACGGTCGTAATAAAAGGACATCTGCAATGGAGAGATGTACGAATAAGTAGATAGATAGATTTAGAAAAGAGAAAGGAATTGGAGACAATAGAAAAAGGAAAATCAGGAAAGTAGATCGTAGATGGATGGATGGGGGAATACATTCAGAGAATTGAAAATGGATAAACGGGCATGAGAAAATGAAAGCCAGGATGGAGACGGGGAGATGGAAACTCACGACGCTGGGAAGATCGGTTGGAAGATTACTCTGTCGGTACCGTCATTTGTCTTACAGTCGCCTCCTCCAACGCTGTATGATTGGCCATGTAAGTGGACTGAGTCTAGATGGGTGACAAATGAACTGACCCAGAGTCACCGCTGGAGAAAAATAAAGTTATCCCTCTTGCCCCCATTTGTGCAAACGTCTGGCAGACTCGTCTGGCGTAATCTTCGGGAACCTATGTAAGTAGTGTCAGAAAAGAGCGATCAGCCGGATTACTGGGCTCACCGTTTGCTCATCATCGCCATACGAGGTAGTGATAACTTGCGGTATGGTTGGCTGACTCAACATGTAAGTGAGCCATTCGAGGTACGGCTCATTGGTATTATTCGGAGTCACAGAGTCGGGGGTAAAAGGGGGTGAGCCACCAGTACTAGATGCGACAGACATTAGCGGATAGATGACTAGCTACGAATCGCGCGGTCTACCTGTAGTAAATGTTCGGAGTTGGATAGGATATCGCAGAAGCATACTGAACGTCGAGGTTGGCCTGACAAGAATGGTGAGTTCGATCATCGAAAACTCCACCCAATCACGTACTTCAATTCCAGGGTTATTCTGGTCATTCCCACCGCCGTTTACTTGGATGGTAGGGACGGTAAAGTTTTTGGCATCACTTCGAAACATAGCTAGAAACGTCTAGAATACCCATGAACATCAACCTCCGTCGATAAGACAGCAAACTCTGACCTGTAAATCGGCATCGTTTGCGTATTCATCCAAATATCCTGCGATGCCCAGCTGATTTTGGTGGGTTGAGCGGGGGACGTAGTTGGTGGAATTGTACAAGGAGCGAAGACAAGCTGGGGTGACGTTGAGCGTACAGCTGAGTGGGATGTCTGCAGCAAGTGGGTCGATAACGGGGTCAGCAAGTGAGCCCACTTCATCCAAGGGTCTAATGATCTCAGGTTGCAGGAAACTCGTCCTGCGCATGGTTCGAAGTGTGCCAAAGTACGTTGTCGGAGCGATCATGTCGACGTGCTGGTGGAGAATTTGTGGCAGAGAATATGACAAAGTTCGGACGATCGTTTCGCCGGAAGGTTCGTGGCGGTAGACGTGATACTCGGTATCGAGGAGTTGCTCTGCCTCTGTCACTGTTACCCGAACGATGAGCCAGTCGCCGCCACCTTTGCGGTGGGTAATCCTCGAGGCATCGATCCCGTGAAATGTCAGCCAGTTCTTGACGGTGTCAACGGTCCCCAAGTTGGAAGAAACTAATTCCTCAGCTTCTTCTTTGGTGAGATGTTGCCCGTAGCTGGAATGCCTAGATCAGATGAGATCCATGGCTGCGAGTAAATSCATACCGTGGGTGGGTGGGTTCGCTGACTTCCATTAGGTGGCCAAGGAGCTCATCAATACGAGGCTGAGTTAGTCCAATGTGCAAGTCAAACATGTGGTTACCGGGAGGCGTCGAGTCGTAGCTCCATCCCCTGGGTATATCAGACCAAGAGTGCTTGACGGCAATCACATCCCACAGCTCGTGCAACGGCGTAGCTGCAACGAAGGCYAGGATAGAGCAGAGCAAGAGAGTCAGCCACATAGCTGGGGGATGGAGAAGGGTGCAAGCTAAGGATGTCTGCCGCATTTCTTGTAGATGCGTTCATTTCATATTGGACTGCCCACGCTTAGTGGGTCAGCCCTCGAGGTCCGCAGGCAACTCTCAAACATCATATTTCCTGCCATCCGAAAGCGGCTTTTGGATATACAGCACAAAGAATACCTGAGAATTGGTGAGCGATGCAGCTCGTAATTGTTGGGAATAATTGACTGAACGTACATGACTTGAACCTGATTTTTGGAGAGAGCTCTTCCGACACCCACGGTAGAGTAAACCTCTTAGCATTCYGGATTCAAGAACACTCACATATCAGGTAGTACCAACCAAGTACCAACTTGAAGGAGAACAGAGTTTGATCATCATTGCGTCGTTTACACGTGCCGTATTTCCAGCTCCGGCGACATCATGCAGACACAAACAGCCGCTGGAGCAGCTCTCCAACTACCACCATTGTTCTCTGCAGCGCTCACGCGAACCCCAGTCGATATCCTCGATAGCCTGCTACTGACTGGAAAACACTAATAGCTGGTCCCGGAAGACACACAGTTCTTAGGTGAACTGTGAGGCTCTATAAGCCGCAATGCAGGAGGCCGAGGAACAAGGCATGTACCCCAGGTTACTCTACCGTTCAGGATATTTCCCTAACACATCTATTAGATACTTGTCGGATATGCAGTGCGCCCGCTGAGCCSGACCAGCCACTGTTTCATCCTTGCAAATGCTCGGGCACCATTCGGTATATTCACCAGGATTGGTAGGTCGCCGAGTCATCGCACCCGGAACACTTTCTAACGCAATTTCAGCCTAACRACATGGCTGGCCCACAGCAAGAAGAAGACCTGCGATGTCTGCAAGCATCCCTATTCATTCACTAAAGGTTAGCTCACTCCTGACCTCAAAGGCATTGAAAAGCTTATCCAAGCCACGCAGTCTACGCACCCAATATGCCGTCACACCTCCCTCCGCTCCTCCTTCTGCGCCGCCTCATTCAGCAATTCTTTTTCGCAATACTGCTCGTCATTCGGGTGATCGCTGTTGCCATCATATGGCTCGCTGTACTGCCTTGGATTACGATTTGGACATGGAGAATGTATTTCTCGATGGGCGAATCCACGTACGCCGGACTTTCTCTTTCAATGCTGTTTACGGGCTTATTGTTTACGTTCTTAGTGCATGGTGGATCAGCAACAGGTCACGACCGAATCACAACGAAACCCTCTCTCTTTTCCAGAAGGTCCGTTACGAAGGTGGAATCCCGGACACGAAGAATCTTATTAGTCGCATCACGACACATCCTGCGTGGATCTCACTATCAGCGGACATCTTCGCCGGTCAAATCATTGCAGCACTCATCGTTCTGACTTTCGTGGCCGTTTTCCTCCTGCGAGARTGGATATCCCAAAATGCAAGACCTGGCCTATTCGAAGACGAAGATGTCATGCCAGAGGACCAGGCCAATATTCCTGTAATCCCCGAGCCCCAGCCCCCACCACGGCCACCGCTCATGCAAAGGATTGAAGGTTTCCCCGAACCAGATGTCTTTGCCAGGCACCAACATGACGCTATTCGAGCACTGGACCGCCTGCGGGCTCGGGATCAGGGAGAAGAGACCGCAAAAGAGCGACCTCGACCAGAGACTTCTCTCGGTGACGGATCTGGGCACAGGGAGGCTAAACGCCTTAATCGTGGAACGGACGACTCTAGATTGGATGGGATGCCTAAACCGAGCGAAATTGATTTCCTCGAGCGTATGCGTGGGCCTGAGTACAAGCGCAGGGTAAAGACGGCCCGCGTTCTTGCAGCCCGTAGGCGAGCAACTGTCGCGAAACGCGAGCTCCGACGAAAACCAGGCTCACCACTTTTGCCCAGTGATCAGACTTTCGATTTTACTTTCAAGGCCGCTCCACCGTCCAGCAGTACCGGCGACGACGAGACAGAGGTACCGGAATGGCTGACGCCACCGGTTTCAAGTTCGGAATCTCAAGCAAGTTCGAGTTCGACCTTCTTCCCCCCAGTCACATTGCAACCGCCAAAGGGTGATATACCTTACTCTATCAGCTCGTGGAGCCCAAGTTCTTCACCTAGCACGCCCGCGGAGACTCCTGCTGCACGCCTAGATGAGCCTGGACCTTCTCAACGCCGGCCAATCTTACCGGCCTCTACGATGGCTATGGCCAACTCTGGCGCCTCGTTTACCATATCGCCAGGTAGATCGCCGGTGGGATCTCCAGGCCTTGCTACATATCACCCTCCAGAGGAGTTGTTCGATATYGAACCAGGTCCCTCTAGTGGATCAAGTTATTTCGACACACCAAGACAGTCGAGCCAAGATGCAAGCCATGGCCTAGCCACAGACGAAGAAGACGATCCAACCCCACTGAACGTAATGGAAGACGACCTTGTCCCTCGCTCGACTCATGATRGTAACGGGTTAGAATTGYTGTCTGATAGCGACGACACGGATGAGGATGATGGGGGTTGGCATCGAGTGGAAGACGATCTAGGTCAACCTGATATACCTCCACGGTTGCTTCCATTGGTCCAGTTTGAGCGGGATGATGAAGATGACGACGACGACGAAGATGCCGAGGATATTTTCTTTGTGGATGAGGAAGAAGCTGAGAGGATGCGGGAAGTCGCCGCTCCTGTTCCCCCRGAAGGAAATCCACAGCAGCAGAACCCAAATGGCAATCCTCCTGTGAACGGTGTCCAACAAGGGAATGATGAGAACGGTGATTTCGATTTCAACGATGACCTCGATGGGAACGTCGAGGATGACATGGAGGGCGCTCTTGAAGGTGTGTTGACTTGATTCCACGAAGAGCAATTTCTGACAGAGTCTACAGCGATTGGAATGCGGGGACCTATCTTCGGAGTCTTCCAAAATGTCTGTTTTTACATTGATTTGACGGCAAGAATCTGTGCTAAATACTCTACAGGCTGCGCTGATGGTCTTCGTCCTCGACACCGCAATTGGTTTGTGTATCTGGATWCCCTTCACGGTCGGCAAAACGACAGCTCTTCTGACGGTGCGTTGATTTACACTCCGCYACATGCCGAAGAATTAAWCTCTTGTTTTCGACAGCTCGATCCTCAACGCATGCTGCAAATCGTCCACTTACCAATCAAAGCTATGAGGCTTGTGACAGACCCCATCGTTGATTCTATCGCATATGTCATTACCCGGTTTTTGCTTCCGCCRTGGTTCCAGCTGCTCCGGAAGTTTGTACATGCGTCAAGTTCGATTGCAACTACCGTAACTGCCAGCCTCTTTGGTAATAGCACAGCCGACAACATCTCGCAGTTTTCTAACAAACTCGTACGTACTCNNATCTCCGCTTTTTTTTTTGCTTTGACACCGATATCTCGTCATAGTACGAACAATCTCTGGAAATCTTCGAGAAGCCCTTGTCCAGTTTCGCCTTCTGGTCTCCCGCGCCTCCAATCGYRGACACTGTTCCGACTCCGGAGCCTGAATTCTTGTTCCCGGAATCTGCCCGGTTCTTTGAACCTTACTTYGCGCTTTTGGGCAAGCAGGTCAGACTGTCCTCCACAGCTTCCTTGGTGGCCTGGACACGGATGGCGGTGGGCAACGGACCATCGAACAAGGTGTTCGCCATCGTCTTAGGATACTCCGTTTTCGGGCTCATGCTCGCCATCTACCTGAACCTCCTGACGGTAGGAAATGCTAGAACAGCAGGTCGCGCGATTAGGAATGCGATCAGGCAGCAGCTGCTTGTGGTCAAAGTAAGAGCACGCTCTACGTCCGAAGTTGCCTTTACCAGTCCTGATCGTCCAAATTTTTTTTAGGTTGCTGGCTTCATTTTCATCGAACTCGTGGTGTTCCCTCTTGGCTGTGGCGTTGTCCTTGATGCTTGCACAATCTGGCTTTTCCCAGAAGCGAACATTCAATCTCGCATCGCCTTCTTCTCCCAGGCACCGCTGACGGCCATGTTCTATCATTGGATTGCCGGRACGCTGTTCATGTAAGCTTTCCCTATCAACTTACCCTGGCTCCAAGCCAACTAATGCGTGATACAGGTATTCATTTGCCGTTTTACTGTCGGGATGCCGAAGCATCATGAGACCTGGAGCGATGTGGTTCATCAAAGACCCACAAGACCAGAATGCACACCCAATTCGTGACATTCTCGAACGGCCTACCTTCACACAGCTGAGGAAGATTTGTGTCAGCGGGATCATGTATTCTGTCGTGGTCGCTTGTGTTGTTGGCAGTGTCGCTGGCTTATTGGTTCTCGGGAATAAGTCGATAATGCCCTTCCGTTGGAAAAATCGGTGCGTCACAAATTTTCACATCATGAAACAGCTGGTACTCAGTGCCTTTYTTTAGGGAACCCCTATCAAATGTGCCRGTGGACCTATTATTCCTGCATTTGGTTTTACCACAGACGATGCATCACTTCCGACCAAAACGCGCCGTCAAGCAGTTGGCAGCGAAAATATGGAAATATCTTGCCAGACATTTCAGGCTTACATCGTACTTCTTCGGGGGTCGACATCCGGCTGAGGAAGTCCCGACTCGGGGGTGGCCGTTTGGTGGATCGGATYCTAGCGGGGACAGCGAGGACAAAGGCGTCGTAGATGGCACTTTCCGAAGGGTTCCTGCCACCGACTACCTKGCCCTCCCGCGAGACGTTCGAGCCACTGCTCAAGTTCATGAAGACGGTGCCCCCGTGGACGAGGAAGCAGCCAAACTCCTCGAACAGCAGAACAGGGAAGCGGAGAAGGCCAAACACGATCCAAGCAAGGACTACATGATCGTTTTCATCCCTCCACTCTTCCGGTATCGTCTTGTGTCCTTCGTCTTGTCTCTATGGTCGGTCTGTGCAGTCCTTTTGGGGCTTGCAGTCGCCATCCCCATCCAGCTTGGTCGCAGCGTGTTCGAGGTCTATACTGCCCGGGAGATACATGATGGGTATTCCTTCCTGGTAGGGTTTTATCTCCTATGGGGTTGCTATCTTGCCGGTAAGGCTGTTGATCGATTGGACAAACGGCGTCAGCGTGTACGCGTCGACGATGGACCACATGCCGATCTTCGAATCCTTGTGTTCAAGCGCAGTCTGCTGTGGAGTGCGAAGACCCTTTACATGGGCATCTCGTTGGGTGTCGTAATCCCCATTCTGCTTGCCATGGTCGTCGATCTGTATATCGTCCTGCCGATTCGGTCGGCAGTGACCCCGGGGCTTGTTCCAAGGGTTAGACTTGTTGATGCATGGGCACTCGGCCTTCTGTATGGGAAGATTGCTTTGCATGTAACCCAACTCCATCCACCCAATCAGGTGACACAAGGCCTCCATCATGTGGGTCGCGTTGCGTTGTTTCAAGATTTTGAGCTTGGACTGACCCGAGTTTTTAATTTCTTCGTTTTAGATCATGGCCAATGGGTGGGTTCGCCTCGATCCAATCACCGCAACCAAGGAAGTAATTGCACCATTGCTTGGAGGTCTTTTGGGAATGATTCTTGTTCCTGGCCTGGGAGTACAGCTCATCCGGCATATCGTTCCAGCCTTCGCCCCTCATAGGAATGTAATATGTACGTATTCTCCGCCCTTGACCCAAAAGAGCTATCCGCTGATTGGAGCTGTCCTAGTTAACTTGTACCCTGCCATCTTCATGATCGCAGGGTTAATCAGGTCCAGCTTCGTGGTCTATGACATCCTCGCTTCCTGGTCCCAGTCTATACGTGATAAAGAATTTTTGGTCGAATTGCGGCTGAGGAATCATGAACCTGAACTGGAGAGGGTAGCAGAGATATCCCCTAATGGGGGAGTACGTGGAGAAGAGAGTCCATTATGAATAGATTTACCTCACCATTCAATGTAGCATATTGCATACAGTTATCTATCCTAACTAGTTAATAGGATGTCATTCTCGCTCGGATAGCTGACTCGAGAGCTCGAAACGGGAGAGCGGCCGCCGTGACTCGGACTACGTAAAAGTGACAGATCGACGCGTCAGAAAACGTCGGGGCGGAGTGGGTGCGAGTGGGCGCGTTCTGCGTAAGTAACGAAAAGGCGCGAAACGACGGTCCCTCGACCCAAGCAGGGGAGACATACGGAAGAAACTTGAGGCTGGATGGTAAGCTGGTCACTTTCCAGCCAACCGGGACGAAATAAGGACTCGATCAACGGGAAGCTCGAGTAAAGTCCGCCGAACTTGAATTGGTCCTTCACCGCCCATTCAACATCCACAGACTGTCCAGCTGATTATCGATAGAACATCGACATGAGAGATTCCAGGGCAATCAATTCAATATAATTTTCCGAAACAGCGTTCTGTTTTATGAATTAATCTTTGCTTACTATGAGGAGAAGTGGCACTTGAACAGTCCATCTGAAGCACCACTTATTGCATCATGTTGTTACGAATTGGTAGGAAGCTGGAGATGGTGAAATCTTATTGGACGAATTATGAGGGGCCCTTGTGCATGCAGGCGGCGTGCGCAGTACTTTCACTTCCCCCTCGTCAGTCATTCAGAAACATCAGATGATATCGGCCCATCTTTCACTGGCACTGTGAATGCCAGAGAACTAATTGAGTCTGGACCTGTTCGCTGTCTATCTTTCGATCGTGTTCCAGTTTCTCCGATTCAACGCATCGCCAAGGACTGTCGTCTCTGGCCGTAAGGGTAAGTGCCCCAATCCAAATGTCGAGTGTGGGCGCGCCGAGCTGCAGGGATATGCGCCCGTCGTGCTTCGCCTCTAGACCCGGAGCATGCAACCCTTGTTTAAAACCAGCGAATTGGCGTGCAACTGGCGATGAAGGTAAAGATATTATAGAAGGTCTTTCTGGCTCGTTTCTACTATCAGCTCAGTGACTGCACAGCCTGCTTGCTCCAAAAAGYATACGGAATCATTTCAAAAGATGAGACATTATAATTAATGCTTCTCYGGTAATTCTGTACCAGAAGATTGTACACCAGTCATACTGTCCGTTAAATTTCACAACTAGAAACGAGTYAGAAAGCTACCCGATACGGCCGCTGACAAGTTCCTTCCCCCTTCCATGAGCGGTCCGATTAGATTAAAGCTGTCCATTAGGTGATGATACGGTTCACCAGATTCCTGAGCGTTTTCGAACATTAGAGTTCGGGTAAGCACCTGCACCAATAAAATGCTTCCAAGTGGAGATTCACTGCCAGTTTCGTTTCCTGAGTTCCATAAGTAGCGGGGCTACGCATTGTGACTGACGCTGCTCAGCTTCTACCGATGCTCGTAATAAACTTTTATACGACTCGGAAATCAGATAGGGCATTCTGATCGGCGTTATGCGTTTATTCAGCCTTTCCTCGGGCTCTACTCACTTCAAGGTGCGGTTTTAAGTATTCTAGGGAGCCCGTCGTCGGAGAAAGGCTCTGTTTCACACAGCCCCACTTGCTTGAATGAAGGTTTGTCCCGCAAGTGGGTAAGCGCTGTGTGCACAAACCGCCCATAGCGACATTAGCACAATACGCTCAAGGGCCTTGCACGTAACCCACATCTCGTTACCCGGGAACGGTTGGTTTAGAGCCTCCGACACATCAACAATTGAAATGGGGCACCTAAACTGACGTCTGAAACACCGGTCCTACTTCCCAACTGTTGCCAGTGGGAGAAAACCCTGGGAATCATCAACGGACCAAGGGCAAATAAGTCAACGAGACGTCAGAGGGGGATACTGAGCGGTATACCAATTCGATGCCCGAGAAACAGCCTGCGAAAGCAGGGTTCAAGCTGACAAGAGGGAGATATTTTGTTGGCGCTCATCCTGAGCGCTCTGAGATGTCCGCCACTCGCTAGCGGGCTAATATCCAAAATCGTCGCGAAGTGTGTGCACTGTTGCGAATATAGCTCTTCGGGATCCCATGAAACTTGCCACACATTCCCAGCCATCGTCGGTCGGTCGGTACAGACATGATGTGCTGCATCGACGGGAAGTCATGGCAATTCCAGGCTGAAAACAAAGACACGCTAACAGCAACGGCTATTCAACCGCGATGCTCTGCCCATCAATGATGTTCAATGATGTCCCTACCCTGACCTGTGTGGAGGGTCCGGGATATGTCCTTGTGGAGAAAAAGGCTAGATGTCCGGTTTCATAGCACGTGGCAATAGGTTGACGAAGACCCTTCCTGGGTGCCAGAGATGCCTATCCATCGAGTAGAAGGCGAAGGGATGATCTAGGCTTTCTGTCCAGATGTGCTAGTAGCAGCTTCGAGGTCTCCTATAGTGTTATGACATGGTTCAACTTTTTCAAATTATGTATATGCGAATGATATGATAGAACATTACGGCGTGTGTGGTCAAAAGACGCATCTAGAGCTGATTTACAAGGAGGGAAGATGTACTGGGAACGGGAGAGTATGGCTACAGAGTCACCTTTTAAAGTGAGTATTTGTGGTCAGATACAGACAGGGTAAGAGGTGTACGCGAAGGCGCGAAAAGTCCTCGCTGCACCAGGCAGCATTGACGAGCCGAATTGACTCGTGTGATGGCTCCGAGAATACAGGTGGTAAGTTGTGGAGCTGCGAAACATTAGACCTGAGGAGTTATCAGCACACAAGCAACAGCCATGATCCGAAGCACCAAGCGAAAACACACCAGGGTCTACTTGTAGGCCAGAAAGTATGCCGATAACGCTGGCAAGTCGTTCGTTCCAGCGTCTGCATACCCTTGGCGTCGAGAACCGCTGAACTTCAGCACGATAACCGGGCCACACCAAGCTTTGGGTGCAGCATCCGATGTGATGTGAGAAATGGCACGGTTCACTGGTGCTCCCTTCTTCAACGAAGCAGGCGAATACCAGAGGTGCAAGGGAAACCGGAGAGGTTCGCCGTTCAGCCCTTGTGTCAGGATTATCCCTTCACAAGGACCGTCCGGAAACAAAGATTGGATCAGGGGAACCGGGCAAATGCCCTGTGACGGTTTGTGAGACGGTCGACAGTCCACAGAGATTACGCGAGGGCGCTCTTTTTGCGTAAATGAGCTCAAACATGTTTTTTGTTAGACAATGTTAAGACGCACCGTCCTCGGGCTTGAAATAGATTGCCGTCACAGTGACGATTTGTGGTTCAGCGGGTGGTGGAGTAGCAATCATATTGACATTGTACGCTGGTTGTTGGTCGGAGCTCGATGAGGTTGCGGGGACACAGTCGCGGCGGTGACGTGCCCAGTCCTGCAGGTCCTTTAGTACGCGATCCCCCAAAATATGGAACATTGGTAACTCACCTCCCGCAAGTGCTCTGGTGAGCAATACCATGATCTCTGACAGCGAGAACACCACATAGAGGTGGACCTGCCGCAGATTGCACAAGGGTGACTTATCATAGGAACGGGATGCATAGTGCGTCTCGAGAAGATACTAACGCTGCAAAGATGGGGTGGCGAAACATACCGAAAGGCGCGTAATTGTTTAAATACCTTCCAATGCGCCCGTCGGACCGTAAAATCATGGAGGGGAAAGATCTCCTGGCCGCTTTGTTGATGGCGCTACCGCTTGTACGGAGGTATCTGGTAGCAATCGCGATCTCCGAGAACGGCAACGCGAGACTGTTTCTATTCAGGAACGTCATCTCTACGCCTGCTGCGTTTTGGGAATGCACTGAATCGGGATCGCAGCCCGTCAGTCATACGAAATCATGATCTCCCTGAACTCTGGCAGGGCTGTGAGCGCGAAGAAAGTCAGTCTGAACACCGAATTTGTCGGATGTCGACTCACCTACAGTCAACTAGAACTTGAAATTGCTATGAATACTACACCCTCAAAAGCTACTAGAGCAGAAGGATGAAATTTGGCGTCTTGATTGACTTTATGCTACCAATCAGTGCTATCGCTTAAATTTGTGACCTTTCCAGACACATTTGGACATGGTGGCTCGGAGGATATCGAGCTTTTTGTCGGAGTCAGAGGCGGAGTGAGTTTTCGCAAGGACCCCGGAACCACCGTCGGGAGCGCCGGTGATGGCGGACGGATATGCCGGCCAGCCCAGTCTCGATACCATCAGAAACTGTGACTGGTGTGACTGCATCGACCAAATCCACAGCCAACATGTCCGACGATGAAATGGCCATTGACGACAGTGAGTAGCTTTAAATATCTTATAAGCAGTATTAACGCGTCTTTAGTCGCCTCGGGCGGTGCAGTGAGGAGAAAAGGACGTGGTTTCCAAAACTCAGGCAAGTACAGTTCGATTAGGCTTGAAGTTCGTTGATTCACCATTTAATTAACAGCCGGTGGAAGCGACAACAAGGGTGGTGGTGACGCTAGCTATGACCGCCTGGAAACGACCCATGGGTCATCAGATACACGGGCAGCTCGATGTGCGTGTTTTTGTCCAGCTTATGGCCCAAGTCCTGGACGATGAGCTCAACTCTTCTTTTCCAGCGGTCGAAGGATGGATCGTACTTGTGACCAATGTTCACGAAGAAGCAACTGAGGAGGACGTTCAAGACAGGTTCTCTGAGTACGGGGAGATCAAGAACTTGCATCTGAACCTCGATCGACGAACAGGTTATGTGAAGGTACGAATTTCGCAAAACTGTCTTCTTCTTGTATAGACCATCTCTTCCTAGGGATATGCCTTGGTGGAGTACGAAACGATGGCTGAAGCTCAAGCAGCTATCGACGGAGCGTCGGGTACTCCCTTACTGGAGCAAGTCGTGCAATGTGACTATGCCTTCGTCCGACCACCACCAACAGGTCCGAAGAAGGGAAGAGGACCTCGAGGACGCAGTGCAAGCCCCAGTCGAAGAAGATGAAAATTATTCTCTGCTTTCTCTACGCTCTTCTGTCTCCCAGGAAGCTCTGTATGGAGATACCTGTAGCTATGCCATTGCCGGTATGGATTGCTGGGTCGACCTCTTCTATCCCATCGTTTTCGCTACATCATATGTAATGGGTCAAGCTTTGAACTCCTTTGTATTACTTTGAATTTATACTCTGCTATGGATTCACTGAACGTAAATAATTTTGCTGCACGCTGAATCTCTCAGTTCTTCGTGGCAAGCGCCGGCGAGGCGATTTCCTCCTATCGGGCACGTGGCGTGGCCGCCTGGCGCGAAGCACAAACCACCCTCATCCCAACCTTGCATCCTCCCGTCATGGCTCGAGCCACGTCTCCCGCGGCAAGCGACAGTGATAATCAACCATCCAAGGAGAAGACGACCACTGACCCCGAGTCCGAAGGCGAGGATGAGGAAAGAGAAGAGGAATACGAAATCGAGGCCATTATTGACGCGAAACGTGGTGTATTTGCAGAGGTATGTTCTATATGGCCCGAACCTCATAACGCGTCTGATCATTATGGGCAGGGACGTATAGGATATCTCGTGAAATGGAAGGGCTACGATTCGAAGGATAACAGCTGGGTTGACGAAAAGGATATTGGGTGAGTAGTCGCGTCGCTCCCAGTGATGGGGTCTCAACAACGGACCTCAACAGCAACGCGGAGGAACTCGTCGACGAGTTTTGGAAAAAGCATCCAAAAAAGCAAGCAAACGTGACGGCGAAGAAGAAATCGCGTCAATCCACCGGGGGGGGACTCCTTGTCTGAGGCCGGTAGAAAGCGGGGGCGCAAAAGCATTGCGAAAGAGGACTCCGATGACGGGGGTGCTCCTTCCACCTCGCGGTCTGCTAAAAAGGCGAAGAAACAGACGGAAAATGGTCGAGCCGACTCGCCAGAGTTAGACGCCGACCTTTCTTCCATGAAGACCTACAGCCACCTCAATAGCTGGGAAGACATTGTGAGTTCGGTCGACACCGTCGAAAGAACTGGGGATGGGAAGCTCTTTGTCTATTTCACGCTGTATGTTCCGAATTTTGTAGTCATTCTTGGCATCTAATACTGGTCTTCAACAGTCACGACGGAGCACAGGTCAAAGAACCCTCGGAAGTGTGCAAATTGCGCTTCCCAACAAAGGTGTGCTCTTTCCATTACGTGTGTTTAGTTTCGAGTCTTACATTTTGCTAGCTCATTGAATTCTACGAATCTAATCTCCGGTGGAAGGCCGCCGACGACGATTAGGACAGGAAGCCTTTCGGTCGACTTTTTCCCATTCTCTTTCATCTGTACATGTGCCGTTAATCTCAGCCCGATTTCAGCCCTTTTCTTCGAACAATGTCCGCCAGAATACCCTTCGTGGATTCCATTCTGCAACGTTTCGTTCTCTTGGATCACCGGCTTTGTTTTATTTTCTCAAGCCCAGCTTCAAAGACCTTTCGCCTCAGCTTGGGTCCTTTCTTCCGGTGTTTATTTTCCATCGCGAGATGTAAAATTGGTCAAACCGTTGACAGGCGCGTGTCAACGACTTCTTTGCACTTGACAATCTATTTCTTGAACAACCCTTGAAAGGATTTTTGTCTCATATCCGTGTCTCCGACGCCTAAAGCCTCCATTTGTGAAGGACCAAATCATGAGTATTCCCGTCGAGTTGTCAGTTCACAGGTAAACTTCCGAAGCTGCAAGATAGGAAGGTGGAGCTGAGGACATCTCTGTGCGAATGGATCTGATGAATGTCCGCCGTAGCTCCTACCTTCGCTCCGCTCGGAGGTAGGCTTCGGGCTCGAGACAGGCCTGAGTTGCATACCGAACTCACCTCCTCCCGAGAACGCGATCTTGTTCCATGATTTAGCTCTCCGTGCGAGTATCTACGGGATTTCGGTGCGCAGTTGGACAAGTAGGTGATAGAACGTGAGTACATACCACTAGACTCGTAGGCAGTCAAACTGTCAAAGTCTAACACACTAACGCAGTCCATGATTGACAATGTCCGAGACTGTAGCATTGGTTCCGTCCTTCCTCATTAATAACAGGATTAACATTTCCAGCGCACGACCAGCGCTCCATGAAACGGGGGCCTACCACATCGAGATTGACAAAAATTTCTTGTTTCTCGACTGATCCAGACAGAGGGTCAAGGTAGCTTTTCTAGCCGGGGAAAGTGTCGGGGCTCGACCGTTCGGAGCCGGTCGTGCCTTCCGTGTATGTCAGCGCTTAATCACTTGACCCGTTGCGTCCCAATTGCGCGCCCGGAGTCAGGACAAGGAACACTTTGAAACTGATAGACTTCGCCGCCCTGCTGCGGGCATAGGAGTCCGAAAGCTTAGATGACAAAGATACCGGTGGGGTTCGTGCATGTTCAAGTACTTACTCGGAGTACTTAGGTGCGTACTTGCGCACGCGCAAACCCTGACATATCTACCTGGTATACCGTCGGAGCTTGATTCGGCTTGCTTGATGGGGCCGTACTGCTCACAGGGTCGATCGTTACCGGCGATCCTGATGTTGGTCGCTGTTAGTCTTTGGTAGATTCAAAAGGATCCAAAGTTCTCCAGATGGTATATGCATTGTGAAGTGGGATCACTGTCATCACGACAGCTCCACAACACAATTGATTCTCGACCATTGCAGGATATGATAAGTACCTGCGAACAGAAATTCCACGTTCTCCCGTTGCCTAGGTGGGTGTTTCTTTCGATCATCGTCTACTGACCAGTTTCGAGATGGAATGGAAGCAAGTGCGATGCAAATAGGATTCGAACTGTGCCCGAGCCATTGATTGCGTTCGAGAAGTTCTTTGATGCGCCTCAAGGACCAGCTGGCGCCTACGGGCTACTGGTTGCGCTACTATTCCGTTAAAGGCAGGTTGAATCGCGCCAGCGACTCGGAAACCATCGAGGATAGGGTATACAACCCCGAATACAAGGCAACCAAGGGTCCACGAGTCTCCAATTATGCTTACCTTCCCAGCGCCCAGGTGTGATGGGGCCGNTTGATGGCGCTTGGCGGGTGCACACGACAGCATTGGTACAAAGATAAATCTGAGAGCTCCCAGATTCAGCGAGTTGCGGTGTGGCTTGGTCTTCATACATCACGCTTGGAGCCCCGCCACGAATTCAATGCGGTTTTGCCTCAAGATGGACGTCACTGTTCTACTGGCAAGATCGTGATGTGCCTCTGGACGACCTTCGGCTCGCTGTCCTTGTGAATTCACGACGGCGTGATGGACAGCATGGAGTCCTAAGAATAATTTCGCGTTTTATGGGCAATAGAATTCCTCTTTGCCGTATTACGCTCAGGATGAAGCAGGACGTAACAGACGCACCCTTCGCTGCCGTCAGCATCCCACAGGTCGTCCATTCTATTGGTAAGAGAAACTCAATGCAGATGTGTCCGTAAAAAACTTGCTATCTTCGAACAGGGGCAAAAACTCGCCTCCGAATGCCAACTCTTGATTTGAAATCTCTGATTGTCTGGACATGGTCACGGTCATCCCACCAATTCGACTTAGGGCCAGCGCTGGCTGTACATATTTCTCAATGACACCCACAAATATCATTACATTACTTTCAGCTGTCATAGCCATACACGTCCTTTCCTCAGTAGTCAAGTCATCTTGAAACTCGATCTATCATCCCCTTCTGCAACTCGACGTTTTTGTCTTGAGCCAAAAAATACCATTTTGGTGGCCACGGCGCCACAGGCTCGACACGGAACTCCGCGCGTGCGTCTCGAGACCTCCAATACAATGAACTTTAGCAATTCACATTCGCAACATCAGTGAACTGTCGACGGTCCTTTCGGCACGGTGCAACAGCCGTTTGTATGACGGAAGTGGCTATCAGATGCCGGCGATTTCAAAGACCAGGATTCTCAGCTCGCCACAAACCTTGCAGCTTCAAGCTTCAAGAGCCGGTTTGTGGTTTGCTGAAACCTTCGTTGCAAGGCCACACGCCACGCCACTGCCATACACGGACCCCGGAACGGGAACCTTTCAGGCTGGTTACTCGGACAACGAAAATCCAGATTCGGACTCAGATCCCAGTTCTGAATTACATACAGATGTTTTGGAGTGCGTAAAGCTCTACTTAGGCCTATCACCCTTTCACTTTTTAACTAATTGTGCTGCACACCGAAGATTCGGATTCACCGTACTACCCGCACAGCCCGATTGTGTCACTGTCAAGGTCTAGAATTACTGCTAGAAATTTCCTACTAGTGGGAAACCCAGCGGACTAAGCTCTAAGTCCGTCCTTCAAATACGCAACGGTAATATTGGAGTTTGAATAAGAAAAAATTCTCCTCGGGGCGAGTCATTTCATAGCTCCTGCAGGAGTCGGCTTGTATATTACCTGGAGGCGAAGCCCGTCTTGTCATGACAAATATCAGTGAGTCGTGGCCGTTAAATTATCCTTATTCGAAAGTGCAATGGGGAGTATCTCACCTTGGGCAAATATTTCAAGATAGGCTTTCAGCTCCAGCTTATCCAAAATTGGGATGGTACTAAAGACTCTACGCCTGGCCATCCAGTCCGAATACCATCATGCATATAAACGTCAGCCTAAAAGTTTTGGATATTGATATTGTTCGAGGCAAATTGGTAATGCTCAAGCATTTGAAAACGACAATTTTAAAGTCGAGAACTTGGAGACGTACTTCTTTAGCACGCCTTCTCTGTTCGCTAACGCCTCGACGTCGCGCCAGTATAAAAAACTTGCTCCGTCACTTTCGGCATCGCATCTTTGAGTTGCCCACGGGGATGGCCTGGACCAAATTGCCAGAGAGGGCCGAGAGGCGGTAGGCATTGGAGGAATTTACAACGGTACCAAACGAGTGGACACTGGTACCGGTATTTGTCCTTGCTAACTTCTGCCAATGGGAGGGCATGGAAAGGACGTCGATGAGAGCGTTGAGAAGAGAGCCAGTATTCGACATATTTAGATAGCCCCCAGAATAGAAGCCATGAAGTCGGTTCGGACCATTGCGATTCACGAAGTCGAAACAGCGTCAGAGAAATTATCCGTCCCTTGTCCGATATCTTCCATGTCCGAGGTGAACTCGTAAGTCCGATTGTATGGCAATACAGTAAGATCCTCTCAGAGTCTCCAAACGACCTCTGCTTTCAAAACCTCAAGTGAAGTATGTAGAACCGTGCGATCATGGAAAGTCTCTATTCTACGGTGGAAATCAAGAAACTGAAGGTGCCAGTGCAAATCATCATTTAAGGAAGATATCATTTCGTTTCCTTTTAGGCAGATACATATCCCAAATTCATTGACCTTACGCCCCAAAAAAAATCCGATAGAACGAAGAAAGGGGAGAGGGAAGGGGTTTGCTAATTTAGATGGCCAACTCATAAGCAAAGGCAGCAGCGACCTTGGCAAACTCCAAGCTGTGGGTCCACGAGAATCCGTTGACGGAGGTGGTGTCACTAGCAGAGTGAATGGTGGGGTTGTCGTTGCCAGTAACGGCTTCGAAGGGGTATGCGGTGGGGAATCCCTGTCGGTTCCAGCTAGCGTGGTCAGAGCAAGCGTAGCCGCACTAGCGAATGAACGTTAGCACACAATGGAAAGGAATAGATGGGAAGAGATATATAAAGATACTTACAGCCAAGTCGTTTGCCCAAGGAATCCTCGAGTAGGCGGTGATCAACAGTTTCATGAACTCGTTGAGACCAGAGTCAGCGTAATCGGGAGCGAGAGCCATAACCTCTGCTGTCCCTGGCTTGTAGCTATGAAAGTCAGATCAAGTCGCAATACACAGTCAGCCGCCGTTCCAACGCGATTCAGCTGAGGATTATACTTACTATCCGGTCATATCCAAGTTGAGGTGCGCCTTCACCTGCACGCCCGTGCTCTTGTAGTTGGCGGCGATAGCCTGGGATCCGAGCAAACCAGCCTCTTCACCAGCGTACCAGTGGAACTCAACAGGGTTCGTGGGCCTGAAGTTGCCCTGCAAGAGTGCACGGTAGGCTTCGAGCAAGTTCACGGCTCCTGTGCCATCGTCATCGGCACCAGGAGCACGTCCGTTAGTCGGATTGCTGAGATTGATGGAATCCATGTGCGATCCGAGGAGAACCCTTGGCGCAGAAGGGTTAGATCCTGGAATCTTGACGACTACGGAAGGCTGCTGGAAACTGTGGGTGACCTGTTGAGCGACAACATCGGTTCGGCCATATTGGGTAGCAAACTATCAACACAAACATTGATCAGTATGCTGAACCTACAGCTTCCCAATGGCGAAAGCACTTACACCCTGCACAGTGGTGAGGATCCAGGCACTGGCGCTCACACCAGTCGCAGAGCGGTAGTATCGGTTGTTAAAGGCAGTTAGAGTGTTGAGGTAGCTCTGCATGTTGGAAGTTGTAAGGGTTCCCAAGATCGCCTTCACTTGGGCCTGATGAGATGGAGCAGCATCTGTATCAAATCAGTCTTCATTTCTTCGTCCCCACATAGTTGTTAATTGAGTAGACTTACAGGTGGCTCTGAGGGCATCGGAGGCAACCTTGGCGGAAGCTGATTGGGCTCGGAGCTGGGTTTCGAGTTCGTAGGTGTCCGTGACGTCAAACTAATTAAACGAAGATATCCGGTCGGAAGCGAAGTGTATACACCGTTGTCAGAGGAATTGGAGCATCAAATATTAGCTTGGATATTACTTACGAAATTCTTGCCAGCACGGAGGAGGTCAAGGACCTCAGCCTCAGTTTTCCAGACGGGATCTTCCCCCTCAGCGAGACTGAGGAGACGGAGGCCTTGAGCGGACTTGGCCGCGATTTCGCTTGTGGCGATGGGCCTTGCATGACCCACCGTCACGATAGCGAAAAGGAGCAAAAGAGTGGAAAGGAGGGACTTCATGGCGACAGGTAGAGACCGAGGGTCAAGGAGGCAGACGGAGGTTAGTGGGAGAAAGAAAGAGAGACTGTAGAAGCGGGGTTCGCGAGCCTCCGGATTCTTGAAGGGTACGAAGGTGCTAAGCCTTATATGTAAAATGGGCGCCGTGAGACTCCGACTGCATCACGAAGAAGAAGCGAGTCGTCAATCGAGACAATCAGGATGTTGGTCGCCTTGTACCTTATGCAGGCCTCAGCGACAGCTCCCAGGTGGCCCGTCCTGGTGGAAAGATAAGATTATCGTAAGACAGGCCCAATGACATCGACGAACAGGAGAAATGACCACAGTGACTACTGGCCAATATTCCCAAGTTGGTTGAAGAAGAGTGCGCATCGTATGGCGAAGAACGCGGCGCCATATGGTTGGCAAGGTCAGACTGTACAGCTGTGCCACAAGCAACACCGGTAATAGCTGACAACTCGAAACATGATGTTCGCAAGCATTTGATAAGGCTCGAAACGACCACGAGGAAGACAGAAGTCAAGCCAGGTAAATCACGACATAGCGAACTTATTCCGCATGAGGCGGCGTATATCTCCGTCGCGAAGGTGGAGAAACGACCTCGGAGCAGGCGTTGGGTTATTTTTGTCCTTGTTGTGGCGTGTTGAATTCCAAAGGTTCCCATGCCGCCAAGCCTTTGAGGTTTCCCTGCGACCCCACAGAGCACACGACATCCGGTTGCAGGTACTTGGAAAGCTGTCCAAGGTTATCACGGAATACCGGGGGAGAAAAACTAGAATTGCATAAACGTAAATTATACATAATTGCATAAAAANCGCTGTCGGACTCGCCGCTGAACGAAATCGTCTATCGATATAGCAAACATGTCACAAAAATCCAGAAAACAACAAGCCAAAAAGACAATAATATTATCCACAAGCATCCACCAATTAACCTATAGCTCATCCTTCACCCTCTCCGTCTCCTTCGCACCGGCAGATGACAACACAGTTGCTCCCAATGCGCTTGCCCTACTCACAGCCTCTGCAACTTGAACTGGGTCCTTCCCAATAAGAATGGCAGATGCATCATCCACCCGCTGTTGTCGCTCTTGCTCATCTTTATCGCCTCCAGGTCCCACCGGCAGTATCGATACGATAGGCTTCTTGGCCTCTCCTTGATACCCTGGCACGCCCCTCATATCATCGACCAGCTCCCCCTTCTCTCTCTTGACAGAGAAGAAACCTTCGTTGTCGTCTGCGTCACCTTCTCGACCCTCGTAGTTCTTGTACCTCCTCTCTGAGAAGATCTTGATTCCCCTCTTCTTGATTGCGCCAAGAGAAACTTGCCACCCGAGCACGATATCATCAAGCTCGGCTTGGAGTTTGTCAAGAGCACCGACGAGAGGATCAGGTCCGGGAGTCTGGAAGGGTTTCTCTCCATCCTCGGGGGTGTAGGTGCCATCTTGGATAGCCAGGGCAATCCTTTCAAAGCGTTCATAGGCTGCAATGCATGCTCGATTAAACTCGGAAGCTCCAAAAAAAAAAAAAAAGACTTACTGCGCATCAAGTGGTGGTACAAATCCCAGTCTTTGTAGGTCACATCCTCCAGCCACGCGTAGTCCATCGCCAAATCAGCTTGCGCCTTCTCGGCTAGGTGCTTAATGGCCAGCGCCGCTTCCTTCGCCTAGAAAAGCTCATTTAGCATCACTGAAAGTCGAGGAATGCTGAAGATACCCACTGTGTCAACTTCACGACCCTTCATGCTCTTGTACCACTCATGCACCTCACCCTGCACGCCTCTGACGACTTGGTTAAACCTCTCTTCCACCTTCACCAACACCTCGTCCCACTTGTCCCTCTCTTCCTTGCTCTTCGCTTTCTCCGCCTCCGAAGGGAACGCAGCAGTCTTGCTCATTTTCCAAGCGTCACTCCGCTCAACGGCCTTGACGAGGTAGCTTTCCAAGCCCTTAACTAGCTTGGCTCCTTGCCTCTCAACACCGCCCATAGCCCTCTTGCCCAATCCCTGCTCGCCCTCCTCCCTAGTAACCTTCCGATACTTGCTGTCAGCGTCGCCGGATGGGAGAGGCGTGACAGCGTACTCCTCGCCGAGTTCACTGACAGCCCAGATCCGCACACCCTCGATGTCCTTGACGACTTTCCCAATCTGCTCTTCAGCAAATTCGTCCAATTGTCGTTGCCAATCTTGGTGACGTGTGACGATTCTCTTGCGTTTCGCAGCAATAGCAGCAAGTTCCTCCTCCTTCGACAATGGAGTCGGTTCTGGGATCACTTCCTCTTCCTCTACAGGTCCCGAAGGAGCTTCAGGTGCATCGGAGCCAGAAACACCAATATCCGCCAAAAANGTCGTCCAAGTCATCTTCAGGAACGGAAGGAGTGGGAGCAGCAACGCTTTCGGTGGTAGCGGCGCTAGCACCGGCAGCAGCAGCAGCCTCCTCCTGCGCAATCCTCTCTGCCTCCATCTTCTTCAACATCTGGACTCTCCTAACGAGCGCGTCAGCAATCTGCTCTGCCACGTTCTCCTCGGCGTCCCCAGCAGGTCCGCTCGGTTCGGCCATTGCTTCATCAACGCTCACCCGGACATCTGTGGGTTGTGGGTCCACGGATGACGTGTAGCCCGGCGCTGCGCTCTCCTCTTCGGGATCGGCCTTAACGGAGGAAGGAGAAGGGGTAGATGTAGGGGTGGCTGATGGGGTAACTTCTTCATACTCGTCTGTGACGACTTCGACAGGGCTTGGGCTCGGCGGTGTTTCCTTCTCTGCGAACACTTGTTGGGCGTCGACAGGAGGCGTAACCGGAATAACATATTCTGCGGTCTCCTCTTCGATCGGAGTCGGCTCAGGGGAAGAAGCGAAAGTCGGGGTGGGTTCGATGGTGTTGGGGTCTTCCGCTAGGGGACTTGCAGATGCGCTGACCCGTTCGAGGATCTTGTGGACATGAGGGTCGACATACGTCCTCCGTGCCTTACCACCCTCCTTCACCGCTATACCAAAATACACCCGAAGTTGCTTCCATGCTCGACAAACGTGAGGCCGTGCATGGATCCATGCGGCGTTTGACACGTCCTTGGCCTGGCCATACACCCGGCACACGACAGGCCTCGCAGTGTTGTAGGCAGAAACGACTTGAGGCTCCCACTTGACGTAGTAAGGATGCACAGTGACAAAGTACCACTCCTTCACTGGGTGGATGACGTTGGCGTGAACGTAAACCTGGGCGTCTCTAGCGTATGTCTTGAGCAGATCCCCATAAGGCTTTAAAGGTTCCTTGACGCCCTTCTCCCAGCCGACTTGAAGACGTGGCGCGACGTACATCCTGTATCGAGGAAGATACGCTTGGTAGTACCAAGGGACAACGTAGCCCTTCCACACCTTGTCATAGGCCACCTCCACGGCAGGCTTGACAACACGTTCGTTAACCTGCACAGCGGCATCGACCGCTGGCTTGGAATGGCCTTTAAGAGTGTTGATATGGGGTTGGACGTGAGTCTTATACTGTTCTTTGACCACGGCATGTCCGAGGGTGTGCTCGTATGCGACTTTGAGTGGTGGCAAAACATAGGGCTCCAGGATGGCGGTACGGTAGGTGATGAGGGCTCTACATACTTGAGGCTGCTCGTGGTATGGCACTTGGGTATGCGATGGAGAGAGGTAGCCTGACAGCGGCGAGGAGCACACCGTCACTGCGTAGGCTGCGAAGCCAAGCAGCGAGAAGAGGAAGAGGCGGTCGAGAAACGATAGGTTTCGTGGCTCCGACTTTGAGGATTTGGATTTTGTGCGACGTTTGGATTTCTGAGACGGCTCTGACTTTGCTGCCGTCGTCGTCGTCGTCGTCGAGGTCAAGGGGGACGACTCCTGAGGAGTTTGCTTTTGTTTTCGAGGGATGGCTTGCGAAGAGTTTGAGCGCGAGGCCACAGGAGGAGGAGCAACTGGGTTTCTGCGAGAGACGACCATTTTGTCGTCGTGCTCGGTGCCGTCAGAGGTTGCTCGTCGTCGTGAAAAGGGTGCTCGTCGTCGTTGGAAAGTGGTTGGTCGTCCTCTTGAACGATCATGATGTGGAGGCAACGATGTTTGGTCTTGTTTTTCTCACACGCGTGACGTCATTCCTAATCGCGGTCACACTATGGAGAATTCGAAGGTAGATATTGCGCGCTAAATATACACCAATTTCTAGCTATCTAACAACCAAACCAGCATCCCATGCACTGACATTATAACCTTCTTCCACAAGCCTCTTTTTCACGGCTGGCTTCAGCACACTGGTTCCGCTCGCAGAATGAAGCCCTCTCCCTGTCACAATCTTCAACGGCTTCCCTCTGCCCCGACTCTCCAGAATCTCTAGCACGATCCCCACAGCTTCATTGACGGTCGTCCCATGCAGATCGACAGTATCATATTCTCCAGATAGGTCCTGTTTCCTGAGCACCATCGCCCTCGCAGCGTTGAACGACTGCTTCTTGGCTGCCTCCTGGAACTCCCTCGCCCTCTCCGCAAAGTACCACGCGACGTCCCCACCACGTACCTTACCAGTACCTCTACCCTTTCCTTTTCTACCCATGAAATCTCCACTACCAACGCTACCACGATTATACATCCTGGCAGCCTCTCGCAAGAGCTCATCCCTCCTACGCATGTTCTCCTTGATGCTGTGCCGGTACTCGCGTTCAGCAGCTTCGTATTCGGACGCTTTGGTTCGGCGTCTTCCATTGCCTGTGGACAAGGAGGGGTCCCATCCGGGTACTTGCATCCCTTGAACCCAGACCGTGTTCGATTCTGACTCGGCGTCTCGAACCTTGATACCGTTGACGTCTCGGGTATAGGTTGGCAAGTGTTGATGAATTGTATACGGCTGCGGGGCGGGTGCCTTCTTAACCGGAACAGCTTGCCATTGGTATGGGCTCGGCTTATTAGGCTTCTTCTGTACCGCGTCTGTCTCGGCCGTACCCAACGCCGGTCGACCCTGTACATCTCTGTTCCCAATCCCTTGCCAGAATGGCTTATTGGATTCATTGTTCACCGACAATGCTGCCGCCCCCCAAGCCCTCTGCCTGACCTTCATCCCAGCCTTCGCAGCGTAACTCACACCTTCCCTCCTCCACGCTATCCCACCGCTCGTACCACCACCACCTTCCAACCCATCCGCAAACATCTCCATCACCCTCCCAACTTCCTTCTCTGGATCTGCATCGCTCACGTACAGCCCGCACAGTAGTTCCGCGAGGTTCAAGGCATCTTCTGCCTCGCTTCCACTTTCACCGTCCCTTGCCACAGGTCGCCTAGAGGAGGTAACAGCTATGCACAGCTCGATATCGGAGAGAAGCTGGTGAACCTCAATATACTGCTCCTGCGCACCAGTTGTCAAAGCGTATTCAGGGAGCAAGATGTCGAGTAGAGTGAACAGAAGAGCATTTTCTTCCTCCGGTTCCCGTTCTGTTTTGATTTCATCCTCTACATCAGCGTCGTCTCCTTGGCCGGTGCCACTGGCAGAGCTGTTATCGTTTGCACTGCCACTGTTGCTGGTGCCCTCAGACCCCCCAGGCTCCTTCTCCCGCTCCAAATCCCGATCCGTCACCGTCCGAGCCCTGTTCTTTGCGTTTTGGGGCGGAGAACGTGGGCCATCCTCCGGCGGGAACTTTTTGGATCCTCTCTTCGCCTGCTTTCCGCCTTTATTCTTCCCTCCCTCCTCGTCCTTCTTTTTCTCCACTTCCTTCTCCTTCTCCTTCTCCTTTTCCCTTGCCCTCTCCTCCTTTTCCCTCCTCCTCGCAGCCTCCTCTTCCGCCTGAACACCCAAAACCTCCACCACCCTCTCCAAGCACGCTTTCACAGCCAAATAGACCTTCCCTTCGTATTTGGACGTCACGGCTTTTTCGTTCAGAAAGACGTTCTGGATGTACGTGGTCGAGGAGTCTGGCTCGCCAGATGGTTTCTTTCCACCTGCTTTCGTGTTTTTGTTTACGCCGCTAAGCAGAGCAGAAGGCGATCTGTCCTTAAGGATGGACGAGAGGTAGGTTGCGAGGGACGGGAGGAGGGCTGCGAGGCCCTCTCGATAGGCTGAAGATGTGGACGGCTCGGCGGTTGCGCCGGTAGATGTAGTGCCCAATGGTGACTGTGGTTGTCGCGATGCCGACGCCTGTTGTTGACGAACGTCGTTCAGCTTGATCGTCATCCTACCATTGGTATTGTTGGGTGTCGATTTGTTCTTATTCCCGGGTTTCTGCTGTTTCTTCTTCTTGCTCGTCACAGCCCATTCGTCCCCATCGAGTTCATTTTGACCCTTCCTATACGCCTTTGGCTTATCTTCCTCCTCGAACTGCGCCGCGAGTTCCCTGGCCAGCCTTTCGTCTTCGTCTAATTGAGCTTGGTACCTCCTCTCCTCGTCTTCTTCCTCGTCTTCTTCATCCTCTATGAGCTCCGAAGGGGAAGAGAAGTTGGACGCAGAGGACGAGAGGGCCATTCCCCTCTCGTCCATCTCGCGTGTATCTTCCGAAGTGATCAAGCCCGATATTATAGCCCACATATCCAGATCGCTCGTCCCATCAACGTCATCGACACTCAGTGCAAGAGGCCAGCTGGACTTTGAGTGTTGTTCTACCAACAACCGGTTCCCGAGCGCATTCTTTAAAGTGCGAGTGGGGATTTGGGGTAAGGCTGCCTGGAGGAAAGAGAGAACATCCTCTGGGACATCGATCTCGAATGAAGGTGAAATGGGTGAGGCACAGTCGCTAGGTGAAGAGGTAGACGCGGGCTGAGAAGTAGATATGGTTGTGTTCCCGGTGCAGCTGCTCCCCGTTTCGAGATCAATGCCAGTGCTTTCCGAGGACGGGCCCGTGGTCGAAGTGGTACCTGTTATCGAAGTCTTGTTCCACCCGTTACGCTTTTTGTTCTTGGGCCCATTTTTCTTGGAGGAGCTTGTACTTTGGCGTCGTGCGCCAATAGGGTTTGCCCCAGCTGATACGTCACGTTCGGCCTCCACACCGAGACCTGCCTCATGTTGGGCATTGGTATCGGCTTCGACTCCGAGCCCAGCCTCGAACTCTGCTTGGACGGCTAAGGCTTTCAAAGTCTCGTATAAGACGAAAAGGGAGGTCGCCAATTGTGCTGTTGTCTCCGCCGAGGCCCCGTTCGTGTGCGGTGTGTGGGCATTTGCGGGAGAAGCCTCGTGGCTAGCACGCCCCCCACTAGCCTGAGTTTGAGTCGAGTTTTTCGACCCTTTTTTGCCTCCTTTTTTGCCACCCTTTTTCGTCGTTGGTGTTTGAGACGAGACCGCCGGCTTTGACGAGGACTGAGAACCAACTGCAGCGGATGCGGCGGTGGCGGCGTATGAGCTTGAGGGAGAAGGTGGGGTGGGCGCCACCAGAGGGAAATCGATATCAGCTAAGAGAGCTGCGACGAGTGTAGAGTCGATGAGGGGGCTAAATTCTTTCTGCGATTGGTCATTGCCCATATGGATTCAGACGGTAGTAGTGTCGGTAGGCGAAGTCGGTTGAATTATAGAGTCATATTGTCGAAAGAGGGCGGAGGACGGGTACACGATCATTCGTTCATTATGTGCAATAGTCGGGTCGGATTGGATTGTTCGCTCACCTGTAGAGCGTCGAATACCGCCGAATGGGATAGCGTTTCCAACTTCGCCAGGCAGGACGGTAACCCACTAGTTGTCGATGCTGTTGACATTGTGTTTAACGGGGAAGTTGTGGGCTTCAAGAGGTGTAGTGTGTGCGTGTGGGAATAAGGGGAGGTAGATTCTTGGTTTGAACCAAGTTATTCAACTTTAAGGTCTTGTGGGTACGAGGAGCGAAAATGAGCAAGAGATATCGGATATTTTCTTTGGGGTCCCTGTGAGTAGATGCACAGTGCAGATAGATGATTGAGGAATATAGTCCCCAAGATACTCTAGATGACTAGAAATGAGTCTAACCAGTCTAGCTTCGTAATACGCAGCTCCTGGGCGCCAAACCAAAGCAACACAGAAGGAGCTGATGGTGGTTTGGATGATGGAGTCGAGCGCTAATTTAGGAGACTCTTGGCTTGGCGTTGCGCGTGATTTCCACGTTCCGTGCACAGCCTCCTCCACAGCTACAGAAGTCCGAAGTCGGAAGCACACCTCTACAAACGTCCACCATCTCTCCAGCTCCAGTTGTTGTCTTTCGCTACGTCTCCCAGAGCAAGTTGTACTTTTAGTAGAACAAATTCAATCTACTGTTTGCTCGAGACTCCCCGGCTGCGTTGCAGGTGAGTGTAATACGGAATCAATGAATGAACTTGTGGGGCACCTGTACTGCTTCACGTTGTAGTAGTGTTGTTCTCTAGCCTGGCTTCTCGGATAAACCTTGCTCTCTTTGTTCTCTTTCTAAACTATAATGCTTAGGAAATAACGTTATACTGACATTCTACTCCTGGGGTGATAATTCAGGGTCCAGTGCATCACGCTTAACACCGCGTGTCAGAAAGAATATTAGGCAACCGTTGCCAACTGTCCCTATATAAAGGATAGCACTCTTTCCAACATGATTTTCTTCTTATCCCTGGCGGCTTTTTTCACTTTGCTGGTCATGTGTAAGTCGCTCTTCCTTCTCCAGGTTTTCTCTCTTCATTGCTCATGATCTAAACTCGTAGTGTCGTACCGTTACCGCGCCTTCCTCCTCCCCCACGTCCCCGACCGCGTCAAGTCTCTTTTCCCCAACTTGAACTCCACACCCTACACACGCCTCTCGACTTTTGCGGACCAGGTGAACGCGGGAATGAACAGTGAGGCTTTCGATATCGAGTCGGCAAATCTCGCGGAAGGCGATTCGCGCCTGGGGTTGGACGAACAGGGCGCACGGGAGGTTATGGATATTATGAAGAGGGAGAGAGTAGGGTATGTGTTTTCGTCTTTACTCTTCCTCCTTGCTGTTCTACTGCGCGCAACCCATGTTGTGTTCTTTGCTTGTGCTCCATGAACAGACCGACCTGACGCTTTGGTTTATAGATTCGACCAGGCTAGGTTGATAAGGCAGAATAGGATTTTGGCAGCGAATGGGATCGATCCTTCAGGTCTGTAGCTCTCTACTTCCTCTCTCATACGCTGGCACTGATATTAATCAAACCAACCCCCTGTCTGTTTTCCTTCCAGGCATGCCGTTGGATTCCAAAGCCATTACTCGGTTGTGATGACCGCTCGGCGTTTTATGGCCGCGCCCAGATCCTTCAACTGCGATGACATTCATACTGTACTACTTACAAGTTACAACCTGCCTTACGATCTCTTCTAGCACGGCCTGGACCTTTGCTGTCTCTCCACCTCTTCTCTTCCATGCCTACCCACCTTTAATTCTTTACAAGTCCAAAACCCCCAGAGCGCTTTCATATCATTCTATCTACACTCTTCCTTTTTTTTCTTCGTCTGGGTTGGATGTATTTCTTCTACACATTTGCAATGTTTTCTTCTATGTATCCTTCCTCCCTCCTTGCCTTCACGCTCCCACGAACAAGCACTCCTTCCTCCGTCACACATTTCTGTTGACGTTTACTGTTGTCTTACTTACAAGCTCCCGCTCCTTGTAGCAGGTTTAATCTCTCCTTTAGGTGTACACTCTGCTGTACTATGTACCATTCACAACGTGGAATCATCATTATCAAACAAATAACAAGTTACTTTAAAAGTCCCGAAGAGAAGAGAAGAGCTAAGAGTCGTTTACTCGAGGTTAACCGGTTCAGTCAAATACCTAGTCGTAATTTCTTGAATTTGAGGTTCGACCAGTGTTAGCTCTTTGATTAAATCCACCTGCAAAGGAAGAATTCGTCAGGCGTTGGAGTCATCAGCCACATCCAGAAAAAAGAGAACAAAAAATGTCACATACCCACAACTTCTCTTGCGCCTCCCTCCCCTCTTCCCCAATAACATAATCACTCGGCTCCGCAACTTTACAATTACTTATATACGCCCCTCTCAACTTATCTATACTCATACACTCCCCTTCCTTTCCCTTTCCCTGCGAATTCCCTTCCTTCTCGACTTTACTTTCCCCTTCATCGTCACCGGATCCAGCTAGAGCTGCGAATAGGATCTGCCTGCTCCCCTCCTCCGCAGTCTTCGCAAACATCTTCTCCCTCGCCCAGTTGACGAACCCATCTAGCGCGTTACTGGATACTTGCATGTTATTGGGTTTGTTGCGGAGGTCAGAATAGCAGAATCCTGGGTTGATGCAAGTTACGACCACAGAGGGTGAAGAGGAAGGCGGAGAAGAAGGGGAGATGGAGGGAGAGGGGAGGCGCTCGGAGAGGGCGCGGACGAAGAGGAGGTTCAGGACTGGACATGAGTGAGGAATGGTCAGGGGTGCTTGTGGTAGCGAACGGAGATGGGAGACGTACGTTTCGTATCGCTGTACCTCTTCTGGAGGACCCTACGTGCATCACCCACGCGGTTAGGAGGTCACACAAACGAAGGCAAAGATTGAACGCACTCGGGTGTACAATGATCTTTACTCCCGAACGTCTTCAACGGACGATCGCCCTCCACAAGGTGCTTCTCGAACTTGGACAGTAGATGAACTTCACTGCCAACGAACACCATTCGCGGGTGGGTGCCGAATCGCTCTGCGGTGCTGATCATTTTTGGGAGTAGGAAGATGCCTAGGAGGGATAAGGCAACGTGGTTGACTTGGAGTCTGCATTGGAAAAGCGAGTCAGCCGAATGCGAAGGTCGATCGTGAGGGGATAGGAAGACGTACGTCGTTTCCCAGCCATCTTCAGTAGCAGTATACTCCTTCTCAGGAAGAACGCCTGCATTTTGGACTAGGATATCCAAACGATCCTCTTTCTCGTTGAACTTCTTCGCAAAGTCGATGACCGAGGCGAACCGCGCCAGGTCGACCATCTGGATTTCTGCACGGTCGAATCCCGTTGATTCTTTCAGGTCTACGTATGCACGCACACCCCAGAAGTCACACAGGATTCAAGATAGAATCGGGGAGTACATGTCATCAGTTGGCAACCTGAACCCAGCCCAGCGGGAGAGTGACTTGACGCAAGACTCACCGGTAAGCGCCCGATTAGCGCGCTCCTCGTTCCTACACGCCAACACCAACTTCTTGGGGTTCATACCCGCAAAATGCTTCGCTGCTTCAAGCCCAATACCAGAGCTTGCACCGATGACTACAACAACTTTGTCTGTCAAATCGGTCTTGGTGGCTGATGCGGCTGAGGTCCATTGGGAGGCTGCGAAGCGGGTGAATGTCCAGCGGGCCATGGTCTTCGAAACAGCTGAGTTCGAGCTTCGAGATGATGACCCGGCTTGTTCTAGGCAAATTTTCGAGGAAGTATTGAGTAGCTCGAGAAGGAGACGCGTGGGGTTCAAATGCAAACCTTGAGGAAGACTCGGAGGCTGGCATGCACGATATGGAGGCTGCCGGCTGGGCCCGTTGCTTCTTGTGTGTCTTAGACTACAGAAGTTGGTAGTGGAGCTCTTGTGCTGTGCCTTCAAGATTGTGATGCATTCTCTAATAAGTATGTCCCATGGACCTTCTGTAGGGTAAGCATGGGCGTCGCTGCTCACGTTCGTTCAATGGGGCTGCCGGATCAAACTCACCGAGGAAGCAGGAATCTATTTGTCCCTGCTTGGAATCAAAGGCTTCGGCGTTGGATTTGATTTGATCGAGCCACCTGCAGAATTTGGAGGCCTTGCACTTCCACTTCCCACTCTGCCCGCTCACAGAACTCACAGTCCTTGGAGCCCAAAGCACTATCATTGGCAAACCCTAAGACCGTCAATGACTGTGGCTCTAACAAGCGGAGCGCAAGAAAACGGTAGCCAATGAACGCATTATTCAAGGAATTTTCAGCAAGAACCTTGACCGGCGGAGAAAGTATAGCACCCTGACATACGAATACTCATGGAACAGCCCACCAAAAAAAGGAAGACAACAGCGGCAGTGAGTGATTTTTAGCTCTCACGCCTTTACATTGCGAACCAGGATAACGTATATCACTCAGGGTCAGTCACTTTCGAGAGTTAGAGTTCTCAGAACATTATATTAAAAGCCTCCTGTTCTCGTTTCATCTAGATCAAATGCCGGAATCCGGTATCCCNTGCCGAAAGGACCATAGCAGACATCGTCCTCAAGATAGTGAGTAACATACCTGCTTTCTGGGGGTTGCTTTCCCATTGTTCTGATGCATATTCCTATTCCTTCTTAGAAAAAACGCCGGCAGTCCCAGCAGGAGAAAGCCGGTGACCTCGTGAGCCCAACAGGTCCCTTGCAACAACGGCTTGCCCCCACTCGTCCACCGCTGCCTGTAAACGAACAAGTTCTTGATGCGCTCAACAACATTATCACTACACCATATGAGAATTCTTTTCTTGCCCGGATCCAAGGTACCAGGGCGATAAGGACTTCTCCGGACCCGATTGCTATTGATTGGGAAACTGTCTCCCCGTGGGTGAGATTGATGTCAGACATACGGCAACATTGGGTCCTTGCAAAGTAAGTTAAGTTTTAGTGTTTTTGAGCTCCACAAAAGTTGAAAGCGGTGACTGACTGAAGCGTCCTCGATAGCCCCGACTCGGGTAATGAGCAACCAATGGAAACAATCGCGCCAGTCGTGTATACGACACTTCATTCTTCGCACTTACCACAAATACACGACCTGTTGGAACGTGTATTCTGGTCCGGTATAGATGGTGAGCGCACCCCGCCGGAAATTGGTTCTTCCTGGAGCTAAATGGAGCCCAGTTAGCGATTCACTTGATTGGTCACCTGAGCGAGCGACCGTGGTGGCCACCTACAAGAAACTCGTGGTCGGGGTAGCGATCCTCAGCTCCCCGCAGGAAACGTACATCACATACCTTGCCGTCAAGTCTGGATGGGATAAGGCCCAGATCGCAAAGTGAGAAACTTTTTTTNGATTTCTTTGGTATTGAACGGGGGAGAACTTACATCCGACTGAATGTACCATCCTCTAGAACAATGCTGTATCATCTCATTACCAGGAACCCAAACAAGGATATCACTTTGCATGTCTCCGCCAATAATTCCGCGATGGTCAGTTAGCTCCCTTACCCACTCACATGCTGATCGGCCTTTAACACGTACCACACCTACAGCTATTGTACAACCAATTCGGGTTCAAAGCGGAAGAGTTTGTCGCAGGCTTCTACCAAGATTACCTGGATCCTGTGTCCCGTGCATCCAAGAATGCCTTCAAACTGCGGTTGCGGCAATGATCAATCGATCTATCACACAACGATGGCAACATGTCAACTTTGAATACAGAAAGAGAAAGAGAGTGGGGCGGCTCAAAATCGTCCATTTTTCTCGGTGTAGGCATGAAAACAGCGCAACACCCGAACGATTCATCATCGTATCAAGAAGCTTCAAAGGGTCTAGTCTTACTGCCGGCGGCGGCTTGTTTTCCGTATCACTCTTGAACATCTGCGCAGTCGGCTTTGCGTTGAACGCAGCACGGACTAGTCATTTTGACATCCAGACCTACCATCCTTGGTTATCCTTGGATTTGGGATCGTTTACGGTTTACCTTACCCCCAGCCAGCATCAAGTTCTTCCCATGTCGCTCGTGGATGAAAAGGGTTCATTCCATTTCTCCCGAGCGAAACTACGGCACCACAATTCCATTGCAATACCCTTTTCGAGCCCTCTGCACTCTCACAACATACATATCGGCGTTCGGAAAATGCACCAAGGACTATCACCGATGTGGACCAGCCCAACGTCATACCCTACTACCACTCAACTACCACTTACACCCTACAAGCAACATACAATACGTATGTACCGATCTACCCCCATTTGCTAGTCCGTTCGGAAATCGTGAAGAGAACGCCAATCCGACATGTGTCAATGGGCACCGGCTGTCCCTGTCAATGCGCTTGCGTGACCTTTGCCCTATTCTCCCACATCAAGCCATCTCTGACCCCGAACCCGGTAGTATACTAGCCGACAGTTCTGTTTCCGGCGGTACATTGTATTATCTATCATTTTTTTTGGTATGGGTGTCTGGGGGACGGGTTTGCTCACGGAGGCGGGCTCGGTGTGGTGGAATTTGTGACAGATATCGGTGCTGTTTTCGTATACTGGTCCGGTTTATGTACTGCTGCGGTGAGTAGTTATCATTACATCGCAGCTGTATTCGACTTGTGCTGATATTGTATATGTAGGGTATGTGTAAAGCACTTCCTATGTGAAGACACAAGATACAATTACAATCTAACTGGAAATGAACTCAATTCAAGACTCGGAATGCTTTCGGTCACCTTCCAGACAAGAAGGATACCCATTGAAATCCAGTCAAGCCACCATCAATGGCCTCTTCAAACCAGCTCGTACGTTACTGAGATCCTGGACTATGGTCGACGGAACGGCTGTCAACGCTCTCTTGCGAATAAACCTCTTCTCGTCCAGGCACCACGTGGCCGGTATGACCCCAACTACTCCCCGCCTTCCTTACAGTAGTCTCAAAAGCATCTTCCTGCTTCGTACCGCTCATACGTCTCTTCCCAACCGCCCTATCGGCTTGGCCAGGCGGAGAAGGAATGCTAACAGAGCGACGCCTCCTTTGAGACCCAGCGCTTTGATGGTAATTCGATTCGGTATCGGAGTCGAGCTGAGCGATGGCAGCGTCGTATACCCATGCGCTCAAACCCAAACCCGACTTGGTGTTGCTCTCATTGCTATTCGATGGCACGTTGGACGAGCCCGCAGTGCCGTGAAGATTTAGAGGACCGTCGAAGGACTTTCGTCGACCGACGCATCGTTTCTTGACTGCCCTCCCGCCTGGGATTCCGGTGTTCGGTCTGGTTTCGGTGAAAGTGGGACCTGGCGACGACGGATGGGATGTCGATGCTGCCACAGACGATTTGCACCGTCGACGGGCTTTGGTGATGGCTGCCAGGTCGCCGTTGTCCTCGTCCCCGACTCTGTCTCCATCTTCATCGCTTGCTCCCTGACCAGCACTTCCCTCCAACTGCTCCTGTTCTGCAAGCGATATGTACTCCTTCTTCGATTGCTCCAACGCTTCCTGGACTTTCTGTATCCAATCATCCCTCGTGGCATACAACTTGTGCAACATCAAGCGGAATGTGAACGGACGCTGCTTGTTGTTGGCCAGGGGGAATTTGGCTAGAGAGATTTTCCCTCCTTCCGACCCGAGGGATGAATTCGTCATTGTGGATGAAGTGCTTGTACCGCGCAAACCAGCAGACGAAGACGACGACACCGACCGGGAGTTACAGGAGGACGAGTTGGAGGCGCTGCCAGTGTGATCAGAGCCGGACGCGGTTTGACGGTGTCGTTTGGCTTTGCCTATACCCAGACCGGCGTAGGACTTTAGTTTACTTGCCCGGTGGTGCGTGTTGGTGAGATTTGCCACTACGGGTGTGATATCGGATGGGATGAGGACGGACTCCAAATTGGATCCGGTAGAAGTGGGGGACGTGACTATGGTGCTAGACTTGTCCTGGGCTTCAGGAAGAGGAGGAAGAAGGCCGACAGTGTGACTGGCGTCGAGGCTGGGGTGATTGGCTTTCTTGCCACCACCTCTTGACGCTAGATGGTCGAAGAACTGGAGTAGCTTGGCGAACTCAGCTGTGCGTGAGTCGGACTTGGTCGACATGGCTTGAATGAGCTGTGGGCACGCAAACGGTCGAGGGGATATGAGGTGCTCGACAACGTCGGAGGGGCCGATGTAAGAGAGGCAGGTCCCTTTATATATATCTCGGGGATGTATTGACCATAACAACCTTTCTGCCACAGGCCCCTTTCCCGAAGTCAAGGTCCATTGTCTACCATAGCGCGTCTGCGTTGTTGACTCGTGGTGTTTAATGTGTTCGGGACCTGTGCTTCTTTGTTCCGTCTCCCTGTTCGAGGACAATGATCTCTGCATTCTACGGCGGCCAATTGGACTCACAGTGGATGTTGCCACTAAAACTACAGGAAAATGGTACTGATACAGAGTGATTCGAAGTGCAATGAATTAAGATAGCGTCCGTCGCTTTATCCGTATGTCTGAATCTATTGGTTAAGGTTTGGTTCTAAACGTTGAATTCGAACGCGTTGGGCTTCCCGTATGACCTTCATGTTGAGCCTGAATCCTGCTCTTGGGATTCCAGGCCGTCCTCCTTTGTCTCCGTTGAGGTAGGGAGCAATAGACACCTGAGAGTCCGAGTCCATAGTCGAAGAGGACTGGGATACCGAGCTCGCGTCACTAGCCTGACTACTCCCAGCGTCGTCCTCGACCTCCATGGCCAGGTCCTGGCTACCTCCCTCCAACTCCTCTGCACGTGATGCTTTCGAATTTACTCTGATCACCGTATGACTACCTTCCAACGCTCCCTCGAGTTGGTCGTCCACAGGTCGTCTTTGGCCTCCATAATGCGTACGATTGGAATAATCGCACCAAGTTTCCCAACCGATGGTTTCAAGGGATTTGACGTATTGAGCGACTCGCAGGCTAGCTAACAGCTCCTGGTATGCCAAGGGCTCGAAGAGAGCCTGGCATTTTTCGCAGTCCTGCTGTGACATTTTCTCCAGGACGTTGAGTACCTTGACAGTGGCGGAGCTAAGAAAGTCGACGTGATTCTCGACGAGTTCTTCAGGAGACAGGAAGATGCCAAGGTAGAGACGTTTGAGAGAGGTGAGAGGCTGAAGCGCTTCGCCATAAGCCATCTTCAATCGCGGTCAGAGGATACAGTAAAAGAAAGAATTGTCTCTGAGCATTTGCGAGTCCATAAGGAAGAAAGAAGATAGTCTTACTGCAAGAGCCTCCGCGCTGTGAAACCTTCGGGACACGGGCGAATGAACAGTCAAGGTCAAGCTATCCTCGAAGCAGCCGGTGCAGCAGCCCACGTTCAAGCGAGAAGCAGAGTCAATTTCCAGTGAGACCAGTGCAGGGAAAACGCGAGCGATGAATCGAAGCAAGGAAATCTCTATCGCTGGCAATTTTGTAAACCTCAGATGCCTGAGGCTTTGGGAGATTCCATGAGAGGCCAATGCCGTCGAGTCCGAATCGAGGGTATCCGCGGCCGTGTCGAAGACAGAAAAGAACCTTTTGACGCAATCGAGTTGCGTGTTGAGTCCTTGCCTTGCAAAGTCGAGAGAGAGCGAGACCAGAGCGTCGAAACGCAGTATATGAGTGGGGCTCGTCAGGACATCTGCGATATCCCGAATCTCCAACTCTCTAACAATGAAGCCCGCGCATATAAGCTGCCAATACCCACGAGCCGGAACGCAAGTCGAAAAAACACTCACCGAACCCATGCAAACCCAGCAAGCACCCCTCCAGACCTTCCCTCCTCCGCTTTCGCATATAGCAGCTTGCACACACCGAACCATATCCCAGAGTTAAGGATCACCGTCGTCCTAAAGGCATGGCGCAGCGTAGAGTGATTAAATGCGCGAGAGCAAAGTCGGAGGCAGACGATGTCGGCGTAGTATAGCCTGACGTCCTTGAACTGCCTTCGCTGGGCGACAGCTTCCACAAAAAAATAGATGATGTTGTCGAAGAGCTCCGCGGGGAGACGAGGACCGTCTGAGACTGCCCGAAGACTGATACGGCCGTATTCTCGAGAGGCTTTGGAGACCAGGGCGGTTGTGGAGCTTCCACGACGTGACAGCATCGTTTTGAGGCGCAATTTCAGCCGTCGAGCAGCAAAAAAAAAGGAGGGGTGGAGCGGGGGACGAAAAGGAGGACTTGGTAAAGAGGAAGAAAGGCCTGAGCGATTTCTCGACGCAAATTAATATTAAATACTTGAAAGAAGCGTATATGCATCGTACGTCAAATGCCATCGATGATGGGCGTCAAAGCAATGCTTCGCATTAGACGTCTAAATAAGTCTAAGTCTGGGGGATGTACAATTGGGCATAGAATAAAATTAAGGAGCAATAGAATGAGAGTAATTAAAGATTTTTAGTCTGGGAATGTTCATGAAAATGCCAACTCGAGAAATGAAGTGCTTATGGCCTATATATGCATGCATGTGTGGTATGTCCGGAGGGTGAATGCAGGATCAAGAGATAAAAAGTCGAAGGCAAGTGAACAAAGGGGAATGGGATCGTAGCAAATAAAAATAAAAGAAGCAGCAGTTAACGCATCCCACTTCGACTACGAGGATGTCGAGGGGTGGAATTATTGGACGACGATTCACTCAAAAGCCAACTATGAGACTTGTCCTTGTCAGGCTGAGAATCGTCCTCGTCTTCAGAAGAATCTTCCTGGCTCGACTTTTTGTTTTTGCCAAGATAGTCAGCTCGCATACTGTGAACCCACTTTCCCTTTCCACCCTGAGCCTGACGTGAATTTACTGGAATGCTATCGAGAAAGAAAGTCAGCGAAAGAACAGCAAAAAGATCCTACACGCTTACCTTCTATCCTTTTCGTCTTCGTCGACGTCGGGATCCTTTACTGCGGCGGCCGCCTTCTTCCTCGCCTCAGCAAGCGCCTTTGCTTTAAGCAAGGGTGGCAGATCTGCTTGCGAACTCGAAGGTGCTATTGACCGTGAGGGCCTGGGAGTAGCTTCATCTTCGACTAGCAAAGGTTTCCTCATGGCAGAATTCTTCATCCGCGGCTTAGGAGTCTTCGCATTACTCGCTGGGGCATCATCTGGGTCTATTTCCACGATCGACGGGACCTCAGAATCTGGATCCCCGTCCGACTCCTCTCGTCGGGTTTCTTGACGGCGCCGGCGGTTTCGAGCAACGTTGGCACTCTTCCTCTTATATTCCGAGTCGTAGTTCGAGCTCCACCCATTGACGGAGGAGGACGCTTTGCGAGGCCGGGATGGTTTCACCGAGCCGGCTCTGCTACTTGTACTCCGCTTGCTCTTCCTGTCATCCCTTACCAACGGCGGAGATCGAGACTTGCGCGTCCGCTGAGGTCGACTCGACACAATAATCTCCGAATCCGCGTCTGACTCGGAGTGATCTGCCCCATAGTCGGTAACATCAACCTCAATGGGATCGGTATCGCGGTGCTCTGGTCGTCCATCGCTTTCATCTGCAGTGAAGATATTCTCGTCATCGGTCTTGGACAAGTCCATCATACTCGACTTGCTCGCTCCCTTGCCCACCGGGCGAGGTCTTGGTCTGGGTTTCGACTTCTGCTGCACCGTATCGACTTGCATCATCCGAGCCCTCTCTGCCTCCGCCGCCTCCTCCCTCGCATCCTCCTCCTCAATCTCCTTCCTCCGCCTCCTCGCCCGTTCCATGATGATCGTCTCGCCAGCGGTAAGCCCTTCTTCATTCTTCGTCGACTTCCTCCCTCCTCCTCCCATTGGGTCTGTACCGTCAGCTGGGAACATCGCCACACCGTACGACGAGCTCTCGCGTAGGACTTGCAGGGCGGTTTGTCGGCCAGAGCTGCCTTTGAGGCCCTTATCTTCCATGATAAGGCGGAGGGCAGCCTCAGGTATGAGGATTCGTTGCAGGAACTCTTCGGCACCAAGAGGTGCTATCGCTTGCGCTTGAATGGAGGCCGGGGGAAACATGTCGTACAGCGTCTGGTTGATAATAACAGTGCCAAGCTCTCCGTAACTACGCAGAGAAGACGGTATGATCAGCATGCAGGGCAAATCATGAATGGGTAGTGGAAGGAACATACTATCCAGGCTGCGTCTTCTCGAAATTCTCGAACTGGTCTTTCACACCGGTAGCCGCCCGTAGACCCTTAACCTTGATAGCCTTCATAATATCCTGCCAGAAGGGACTACGCGAGCGAGGTCCTTTATCGCTTGTATCGTCAATGAGCTTCTGAAGCTCAGATTGCATATTCTCGATACGCGCAGAGAGACTGTCCCAATCGATGACCTTGGGCCATCCCTTCTTCTCTGCCTCGGGAAGAATCTTAGATTCGAATTGGTGTCTGTGACACAGATCGATAAAGGTGGCGAACGGAGCTTTCCGACCGAGAGGGTTTGCTGGACGAGGATCGCGATACGATTTCCCGAGCATAGCTTCCAGCATCTTGACAAGAGCTGGAGATGGCGATGATGGTAATGGATTATCGCAATACGGGCAGAGAGTCTTGGGATCCGTAGTCGACGAAATGAAGACTGAAAAGGCGCCCGTTAGTTTAGATCCTCACGATGAAGGCATGCAAAGACACTTACAGGACTCTTCCTCGAAAGGCTCGTCGTCGTCGTCGTCAAACAGGCTAAGGTCAGACGTAAGATTGTGTGGACGARRARRAATCGCTCAACGCACCTAGCGTCGCCTTTAGACCGCTTCCTAGGTGACGGGTCATCGGAGTCCAAACCTTCCGAAAGCCGTTTCTTCTGAGACTTGAAATGCCTTGCGGTGGTAGGTGAACCAATRTCGTGGAAGAACTGAGTACCAAGAGGAAAAGGCGCGACCTTTCCCTGTATGCCGTCCTCATCCTCATCCTCATCCGATTCGCTATGAGCCCTTCTGGATTTCCTGCGCGCTTTGGAGGATCCCGCAGCCCGGGAATCTTTGGACCCTCCTGGATCGTCGAAGAACGTCATAGCCAAAGGGAAAGGTGCTGCCTTTGCCTGAACGCTGTCGTCTTGGTCCGATTCTGGATCGCTGGTGACGACCGTTCTGTGCTTGCCTTTCCCTTTATTCACCTTTGATGTTGGTGAAGCTGCCATCGGGAAAGGCTTTGCCGCCCGTGTCTGGGTGATCCTCGAAGGAGGGGACCGGGGTGGTGTCAAGTTTCGRCCAGGAAATGGTTTAGGTTGCAATGAGAGGGTGCTTGCKGGAACAGACGTTGCTGAYGACGTGACAGGGGAGTAGGGCATGGGGAATGGTTGGGCGACAGKTCCCCGGCGAACAGACTGGTGAGARTGNNNTACTATCTCCACTGACGGTTCTCTGGCATCCGAAGACTTGCTATTCCGACTAGATCGTCGAGGAGCAGGGTTGGATTGTTTAGCTTGGGATGCTTTCGTCGGTCCRACGGGTCGTGGTTTCGGACGTGGGGGAGGAGGTCGGGGTGGTGAGGAAGACATCTCCCGGACGGCGGTCGAGTTTTGGTCGCGTAACGGTCGCCCGCGAGTTGCCATCTTATCATGGGAAGAAGATCCAGCGGGTTTCATCTTCTTCACCAACTTGTCGCCTTTAGTTTTACGACTGTTTGAGTTGCCATCGGARACCACTTCTATGATCTCAGAGGCGRCTGGTTCTGACCCGTCGGTCTGTTTGYTCTTCTTGAACTTGAGGTTCTTCCACGCATTCGCCCTATCAGGAGGAAAGTCTGGGTGATAAGCGTGCTGTTTCCCGTTTTCGTCTACAAAAGCCTTGTTCTCCTTCCTCTTCTTCCTCTTGGGTGAACCCTGATGCTCGGAGAAAGAATCGAGCTGGTCATCACTTGAAAGGTCGTCGTGATCGCTGGAAGACACCACTGGYATTTGTTTCTTCGGCTTCCTTGGGGTCTGACAGAAGCTGGAACCCATGATCTTCCCACCAAAGGCATTCCGGCTCTGTTGGCTACTCTGGGACCCKGTCGGACGCGCCAGACGATAATGGGGATCCGTCGAAAGGTCGGTCCCACCGCTGCGTTGTCTATTCCTCGCCGCCTCCATGGACTATGTCCCCGCCTAGAGGACGCGAGACGGCAATAAAAGGAGAAAACCGAGRACGAAAAGGGAAGAGAAAGGACGGARRGGTACATAGCGCTCATTTCTGGACGCGACACGTGCACGTGATCGATACCTCCNTNNAAATGTCACACGCGCTCGGGGCCGGCCGTGGACTGTCAAAGCAAACAAATATCCCGAAAGTCTCTGTATAYCGNNNANTNNGYTTCCAGAGGTCCCAAATTACTGGGATTGAACAGCCCAGKWGMTGGTAACCATGCAGGSTCGTTGCAGGTACAGGCTAGACCGGGCCGTGGTTGCCGGTCAATATTGACATCTATTTGTCCCGCCAAAGAGATGCTTGAGGTCGAAAGYCCGGGTCGAGCGCTCACTCCAAGCTCATACTATCCGTTTGTCGCGGTATATCTGGTGTACGGGACGCACCAGCTTCTYATATTCTCAATATATTCCCCAACTGAACTACCTATTGAAGCCTGGTTGCTCGTTCAATAGAGTGAGATTGAGGGCATCTCACCATGTCAAGCGATCCAGTAAACATAGATCCACTGGAAGAGGTACGCTTTGGCTTGATCGTCTCATTTTATACTACTAAAGTGGTTCCTGGATTRMYCTCTAGTCCGAAGTCCTTGCGGARGCAGGCGAGCTCTACGTAYTGCAATGGCTTTGCGCAACGGAGAAGAAACTACAGGATGCATCCATTGTATGTCAWTAGCTTACACTGTGGTATGTTGACATTAACACTTGGCTGTAGGGAGATCTCAAAGCGAAACAAACAGAAATTGAAGCCGACTTGCTCAAGATTATCTCCTCGCCCGATAAATATCCATCCCCCGGCAGAGCCTACCGACGCGCAATTGGACGATGTTTCGTGACCCTGTACACTAGAGGCGAAACCAGAACTATGTTCGATACGTTGCAGGCCCTGATGAAGCTGGTTGGCGAYTTCAAGGTCACAGACAAAGATACATCGAAGATGTGTGTAGGTTCGCAGTCAAATCATGTACAGAACCAACGTCTGAATGCGTATCTAGTGCTGCGTGGTCTTGCATTGGGGATATAATGGCGGTGTTTGGATCTCAAGTGCGTACTCGATACTTCAGTCAAAACTGTTACTAAGAACTCTCCACAGGTTATGTCTTTCATGGCGGATATCGCGACTGTGACTGTCAAGACATACAGGTCTTCGAATGTGCGTCCCTCGGCCTACCATGAAACCCTTGCTCATCATCCAAGTAGTCACCACTTCTACGCTATCAAGCATTGATGGCTCTGCAAAAATCCCTTTCGACAGCGAAAAAAGCTGTCCCTGAAGCCAACATCAAAGACATCTTGAAGCAGATGAGAAATGGACTGACTGATAAATCGCTGCCTGTCCAAAGAGGGGCCTCTCAGGTTGGTACTTCTGCCCGTATTGTATAACAATTTCTGATAGCAACGCAGGTCATGATCACCATTTACTCCGAGCCAGACGCGCCTCACCCAACGCAAAGCGAGATTGAGAACATCCTCCAGCTTTCCGCCAAAAATCTGGAGAACGTGGATCAGATCACTCGTCAAGCCCATGCGCAGCTCGTTGGACATATGCTTTCGCTTACCCAAGTAGAACGCCCCGTTCCCGTTCCAGAATCGGTTCAAAAAGCAAAGAAGGAGCAGGGGGCTGAAGAGGACGAACCAGGGATATCTGCTCACAACGTAGCAGAAACCTTGAAGGCTATGACGACACCCACGGAAATGCTGCTCTTGTTGTCGAACCAACTCAATCGACATCATTTGTCTCGCAAGATTCGTATTGGCATTTTCGATTTCTATGCAGCACTATTCAACAAGCTCGGAGCCACCTTCGTCGAGAACAACTTTTCGCTCATCGTATCGCACCTCTTGACCGAGGTCGTTATGTATCCTAGGAACGGCCTCAACCGCTACGAAACACTTCTTACCCGGAAGTTGGTTTCTATCCTGCTTAGAGACTTGATTGGAGTCAGGATGTTGAGTGAGCAAGGCCAGATCAGTGCTATCAAAGAGCTCGCTACTCTCTATCTAAAGAGGTGGCCTGCCATGATGCCTGGTAAAGTCGCTCCCCCATCTGCAGTCCTTGTCATTGTCTTGCGCGAAGTTGCAGGGTTGCTCCAGCAACTCGGGAATGCTCCACCCCCAGTCCAGGTAGGTCGCTACTTCATTATCACTTGATCAAGTCGCTCAAATGTATCTTTGCTAGGATGCACTGGCCGACCCCTTGGTCACCCTCCTCTCGCACCCTAGCCATAGTGTTCGCGTGAACGCAGCCTGGGCACTACGATGTTTCTGTTATTCGACGCCGCTCCGTTTACCCAAGGCGATATTGACCGTCATGGAGAAGCTGCAACGGGACCTGGGTACGCTCCTCACGCCGGCGGCGTCTCAAGATGTACCTGCGCGCGCGCTCGGCCACGCATATGGCCTAGCTGGCTTGGTTTCCATCATCCCAGAACGACCATTGTATGTCTCCTACGACGTCAGCGCCAAGGTTCTCGACATGTCGACGCAACTCCTCAAGAAAGCCGCCGAACACGATTTGGCGATCGCTGGCGTCGAGATCGAAGTCGCCTGGACACTCATTTCAGCCCTGATGGCCCTCGGCCCCAACTTCGTCCGCCCGCACCTCCCCCAACTTCTCGTTCTTTGGAGAAACGCACTCCCCAAACCGACGAACAAGGATAATGTCACTGGAGCCACTCGGTCGGTTGCGGAATGGCTCTTCTTGCTGCACGTTCGGGAAAGTGCACTTGGAGCCATACTCTCGTTCCTCCAATACAACAGCGCGACTTTGGTCACCCTCGATGTTGCGAGAAGGATTGCGTCCGTGTTGAGCAATGCACTCTCGTTCGCGAACAACTTTGTTTCGCAGAATGTTGAGGATCCGGCGGATTCGCAGCCACAGTTGGCCCCTCGCAAGGGATTGTCGATGCGGGATCGGGAGGCGCTGCTTCGTCGGAGGGTGTACCAGTGTTTCAGTGCATTGGGCTTTAGCAGTATCGCGGAATCGACGCAGCTTGTGCTGCTGCAATCTGCGGTGTCGTTGTTTGCTAGTCCGGAAGGCTATGCGGGGTCGTCCGTTCAAGCTGCCATTGCGTCCTCGTCGGGCAGCTTCACGTCCGTTTGGCATAGCACTGATGGGTATGCCTATGGTGTTACATTCAATGATATTGTGGACTTTGGTGGGATCGACGTCGAGGGACAACAGTTGCCTGGAAATCAAGATTATTTGAATAGGGACTCTGTGGAGGCTTCCATCGAAACCTTGGTAATGACTTCCTTGCTTTTAACTAAGAATATTGGCTGAAGTGCGTTTTATTCTAGCTTCGCAAACCGCTGTTTGGAGCGTGCGAGCATGATCCACTATCCTTGTGCCAATCCAAGATTACAGAAACGGACTACCAGCTTAACGAACCTCCACCACCAGGAACAGCTGTCGTCGACGCCGCGATCGAACTCTTCTCGCGTCTTGCACCCTTACAAGACTTGACAGCAACAGGCAAGATCGTCACACAACTGATCGAGTCCGTTCGGTCTCCAAGGCTGGAAAAGAATGCGGGGAGGCGGTCTGCTGTTTTCATCAATGCGACAGTTGCGCTCGACATGTCGCTTCGAGTCGCGATGACTTCGTATTCCCGGCAGACGAAGGAAACGTGGGGAAACGAGAAGATCGCGAACCTTCTGTCTCCGCTTCTCATGGACGCAATTATCGATGGGGATCTGGTCCTCCGGTCAGCGGGGAGCGAGTCCATTGGGCGGCTGGCTAGTCTGTCAGGAACGAACTTCCTCACCAACGCGATCAAGAACTTGGTGGACCAAGTCGTGTCGAATAGGAATCCGTACGGGAGGGCTGGGTGTGCTTTGGCTTTCGGGTCGATTTATAGCCATGTAGGAGGGTTGGCGGCGGGGGCCCTGCTCAAAACGACGAATAACGTGTTGATGTCGTTGAGCAATGATCCGCATCCTGTGGTTCATTTCTGGGCGCTGAATGCTCTTGCGAGGGTTATCAATGCTGCGAGTTTGGCGTATGGACCGCATGTTTCGGGCACCCTCGGTTTGCTGCTCAAGCTTTACCTTGTGGAGTCGCATGAACGAGAGGGAGGGACGCTTGGGAATTCGAATATCAGTGGAGACAACCCGGCATACCCTGTTATTTGCCAGATTATCGACGCCCTTATCAACGTGTTGGGACCGGATATTCAAGAGTCGGCTCGGATTAGGACACTCATCCTTAACCTCGTTCACGAATTCTCGTTGGAAGACGATGAAGGCATGCGGGTGGAGTCGATCAAGTGTACTCAACATTTCCTCATGTTCGCACCTGAACACGCGGATATTCCTGATCTCGTCAAGACGTTCAGGGAATATTTGTCGTCTTCGAGGAGACCGTTGAAATTGGCGTCGATCAATGCCTTATATCAGCTCGTTCAGAAGGATGCGTTGGCGATGTCGAAGCTTGGTGGCGACCGGCTCGTGGAGGACTTGTTTGGGATGTTGGATGATGATTCGTCTGTAGAGGGGGTGAGGAATGTGATCACGAGTTGGTTGCAGCAGACGGTGATTTACAACCCCTCAGCCTGGATCGATTTGTGTCAGAGGATTATGGCGCGGACGACGGCTACTCAACAGGTTGTAGAGGCTGCTTCTGGGCAAGGACTGCGAGATGATGAAGGAGAGTCGTTGAATGTTGGCGCTAGTACCACGACAACTACAGGGCGTTTGACGTCCAGGTGGCGGACACAACTTTTCGCGCTACAGTGCCTCCATCAAATTTGCACTATTGCTGCCAAGAGTGGACGTCAAGAGCATACGAACGCGATTATTGCCCGCAAACTCGGCATTCCGACAAAGGGCTTGCTGTATACTCGAGTTGGGGATTTGATCAAGATGGCATTTACAGCATCTGCGGCATATGTAACAGAGATTAGGTTAGAGGGACTGGTTGTCCTCAGGGACGTTATCCAGGTAAGATCTCCCTGCTCAAATCAGTTCAAGCCGCTGAACTCGGGGCTGCAAGGTTTTCTCTTCGTCTCCGGATCCAGCATACGATGATGCCCTTCTGCTCGAGCAACACCAGGCTCCGATTACTGCAGCTTTGACCCCAGCGTTCTCTTCAGATTCTACGCCCGAGATCCTGGCCTCAGCTGTCAATGCATGCGCCATCTTTGTTGGATGTGGAGTTGTAAAGGACGTAGGCAGAATGGGGCGCATCCTCAAGCTCTTAACGAGTGCGCTCGAGCAATCCAAAGGTTAGACCTTCACACGATCTCGTAATCCAAATGTTAATGTGCTGTTCCAGATGCTGGCATGCTCTCGCTTGGTGAAACGGGAGAGTTGAGCCCTAATGCATCAGCGATGCTCAGGGTGTCCACACTGTCGGCGTGGGCTCAGCTTCAGGTCTCCAGCATGCAGCAGAATTACTTGCAGCAAGTCGTTCGGCCTTATCGACCGGTTCTCGCATCGCTTTGGGTCGCTTCCTTGCGTGACTACGCGGGAATTCGGATCGATTCCGAGTTCCTGAGCGATACCGCCTCAGTTGCCCTGGATTCTTCTTACTCTAGTCTCGGGAAAGAAGTCTTGCTACCAGTGAGTGAACAGGTTTGCGAGACATGCGTTATGCTGATCAAGCTGGGCAGTACTTCACCAAATCATGGCCTAGAATTCTTTCCGCCGTCGCAAGTATCATGGAGGCAGGTGATCCCCATGTGCTGGCAGCAATGGATGGAAGGGAGATCCTCCCGAGCGACAAGCCTCCTGTTCCCAACCCAAACAACAAGGAGCCAACCGCCTTCTTCTTTATCATCTTTGGATTGGTTTATGAAGCGCTCTCGACCTCTTCGGAAGATCTATCGGGCAATAGTCAGCGACAGTCGACGGTCATTCCAGCACTTCGGGCTCTGAAATGTCTAGTCCGGCCTGAATATTCTGGGAAAGCTTTACTCGAGCCAACTATATTCGATGAATTCACGAGCTTGTCGTATCGCTTGGCTATGACTGAGCCTGCGAACGTCCAGGTGCACCTTGTTGAAATGCTTTCGGCGTTCGCTGCTACCCAAGCCTCTACGTACGTAGCTTCCTTCCTGTTGGTTGTATGTGCATGTGGCTGATTCACTTTTAGGACCGATGACGTCCTATCTGTGTCTTCCCCTAAGGCCCACTGTTTACGTGTTTGTTCGCATATCCTGAAGAATTCATCGAGTGCGTCAGGGAGAAGCACCATCATCAGTAAGCATAGGTCCTTTGCCTGTTACAACATGCTTTTACTGACTGATATACTATAGAAGGGACACCTCAAGACCAGACAGCGTTAGTTAGCGCAGCTGTTACGGCATTTAGCGCGGTGGCGGGTTCCATACCAGATTCTCAGAGAGAGGACATCCGGGGCGTTGCTTTCCTCTTATACTGCGGTAAGCCAACGTCAACTCACTGATGAGGAGTACCGTGTTATTCAAACGTCCCGCTATGTGTAGACCTCTTGAAGGACGAGTCATCTGAGATCGACCTAGTCGGCCCTACTTTGCCTGCTCTGAAGTCGCTCTTGAGTGTCCCTTGCGCATCTCCAGCGGACAAGCAGACGTACAGTCAACTCGTCCATGCGCTACTCTCAGCGAGTCTTCATCATATCGATGAAATGAGGTAAGCGACGTTGTCTACATGACAAGGAACACGTAGTAACCAGAAACCAACCTTTCTGCAGCACGAGAGCTGGACCGATTGCAACGAAGAAAGTGAAAAACAACTTGCTTGCGACGGTTCTCATCCTTACAGTGGTGCCACCTGACGTCAAACTTGGCAGAGAGGCGGTTGAGCATTGCTGCTTCCTGATCTCTCAAAAGCTGAACGCGGACGACGAGGTATGATTAAATTGACTAGCTTTGAACTTTGGTGGACACATCTAATTCACTGAACTCTCTTGTTGGATGTAGACGTCGCTAACAGCAGCACACTGTGCCAAGACCCTGATTGTTGCTGCATCTGCGGGGATCCCCATCCTCAAGCAGTGTGTCCGGCTTCTAATTCCAGGCCTAGTCCAGTTCGTTGCCAAGATGACACCGTATGTCCATGAACAAAAGTTGACGGAAGTTCAACTGGCTGCGATCGGCGAGATTTGGAAGGCGTTTGCTGCGTTCTTTGGTGCAACTCCCGATGATTTCAGTATGTTCCCTTTCTTTCTTCTTCCTAATGCACCATACTATGCACAAATGTTGACACTTTGCTTGTTAAACTTATTACAGAACCTCGAGCTTTGGGCGTTCTCCTCCCAACGATAGCCCTACTCTTGACGACCAACCCGCCAGCTCAAGGACCCGGAGCTAGCCTTTCGACCCAGACGATTGCACAACTACTTTCGTTTGCGACGGCATCGCCTGCAGCGTTCAAGGATGCTGCGGCCAAGTTGGAACCTCCGGTAAGAGAGATGTTGGAGCAGTCGATTAGGAAAGCGGTGGGCGGAAGTGCGGCTGCTGCTCAACAGCCTGCGGCCAAGCCCCAGATATCGTTGCGGTCATTCTAAGATTATTTAATGTGTGCGTGTTCAGGAGTGTCGTCATGAGATACCAAAGTGTCAATGATCCCCGTAGTTGTTGTAATTTATTATTTGCTTTCTGGCTCGCTAGCTACTGAGAGACCTTCAATGGCTTTCTCCCCCACCGACGCTGCACTTGAGGATGGACCAGGTTCCCCACCGGACGACACAGGTGCTTCCACTGCTTTCGAATCAACTGGACCGGACCCTTCCCACCCAGCTAAAGGAGCCCTCAGCCGATTCTCGACTCTAGAGAAGAACTCTGGTTTAAGGAACCCTGAGGCGTCACCCTCGGTGAGGACGACGCCGTTGTCTGATAAGAAGAANTTTTATCCCTGCATTAAGGGCTTTGGAAATGTCGATGAAGATTAGGATTTGAGCTGATCGTCTGAGGCCTGTCATTCGCGCGACGGCGGTCAGTTGGATAAAAGGAGCGAGGGAGTGAGAGTTGAAGACATACCGCTGATCGCGTTTTCTTTGGATACACCCTGAGCTAGGTGGATGTGGTTTCGTTTCATCTTCGAAAGGCCTTGCTTCTCTGGATAAGCAAAGAGCGAAGGAATTCCGATGGTCAGAATTGGGTTGGACAAGGAAGGACATGGGCTAACCTATTGACCGCCATGCATTCTCGGTGGTACCGTGCAACGCGATTCTAGAAGGGATATCCTCCAACGACAGTATGGGCTTCAGTTCTAATTTGACAGTCTAAACAGTACAAAGTGATTGCTCATCAGTTGTCCCGTTCAACGCTCGGTCCGCGAGGAAACCATACATACCTTCATAGAATGCCCCTGGTTCGCCTTGATCCACCACAAACCCTTCTGCTCCTCCGATGCTTGTGCTGCTACTGAAGTCGTTGAATCCGGAATAGAATCAGCAGCCACAGTGGTGGGTTCTTCAGCAGAAGCCTCGAATCGCAAATCATATCGCTTCTTTTCGTCCGCCTTCACGATAGCTTGCACCTTTTCGATATTCAGGAGACCTTTGAGTTTGGGGTGGGTTAGCTGTGTCGTACACGATTGACGCGCTGGTCAGCATAGAGCTTTTCGCCGAAGGAAGAGAGAATACTCACCAATTCGTCCACCCGCACGTACCCATCCTCCCGAATCGCGAGACCCTCATTCGCAGCTGCATGCCGGAGCAGCCACGTTAGGGTTTTGGAAACTCTCGTGTCTGGGTCGTCTCTATCCAGTCCTCGAAGTTTGGTGCTCTTTGGAGGTGGCCTGCCCTTGCCCTTGCCTTTGCTTTTCTGGAATTCACGAGCTTCCGACATGGTTGCTGCGATCTCGGTGGTATGACTGTTGATAGTATGACCTGGTCTGGATTTGAAGGTGCGCTGAGGTGAAGCTAGAGTGGCTTTTGAAAGGCTTAAACGCCTGGTAAAGCCAGATAACGGGGCCAATTTATGGAGGATTGGAGCTGAGAGCCGGAGGAAGCCATGGTGCATGAGAGTCAGATTGTGTCATGCACAGGAAACTGGATTTGGACCGGAATCGAAATGTTAGCACAGGCGACTATGAATGTAGTCACACTTGGTCATTTCCGAACAATGCTTCAGCTTAGTCTCCGTTGCTGACCTAACGACAAAGTTGTTTCCATGACATTTGTTCTGTGTACAGCGAGGTCATCCATTCTGGACAATTATCAAAAATAGGAAGGGTATCGATATAATATTAACAATACAGAAGATTGGTTAGGCCAGGTTCATGAAAATCCATCGTGTTTAGCGAATGTGTAGGCGAGAATTAAACATCCCTTAGACTACCTTAGCTAGTAGACGCAGAATCGGGGTGTGTAGAACGGGCTTGCAAAGGAGAAGGTGGTTGTCATGTGGGCCGATCTGCAACCAAGTATATTTTCAGGCAGCATTTCTCCTTTCGCGAGCGTTATATCTAAGAATGGAATGAGCAAACAGAGCAGTTAATGTGCAATATAGAACACATGCCTTCTCCGAACGTCCTCGACTTCGCTGTCCGAGAATTCAGGGCCGGGATCACTCTCTTCCATCGTCGAACGACGGCGCCGGCTCCGGTCGCCCATACCGTCCTCGGAATCAGAATTGACCTCAGAGGCAGCCTTGGGATCCTGGGACGAGGATTGCGGAAGATGCGGCCGTTGGACCGAATGCGAAGGGAATCTACTCGGACTCGGAGAATGGGGTGCTTCCGATGATGTTGGGTAGGCGCTTGCGCCAACATTACGAGAATCCATGAAACTCCTCGATCTATCCCCTTCGTTCGGAAGTGGGTCTATACTTGGAACAGGTGGTGGTGGCGGGCTGGGGTCAAATTGAATCACATTCTCAAAATGGGAGCTCGAAGAGGGTGAGTTGAGGGGGATAGAGAATGATATAGGACCCGACGAGGATACTAGGCTTTCTATCAAAGCCATCAGGTCAAAGTATTGGAAAAAATGATAAGAAGTCGAACATACGAGCTTGTACAATAGGGACACTCTTCACCGCCCTCGATAGCGCCTTTGTTGGCAGAGCTTTATGCTGCAAACCGGACGCTGCCAGCGCAGCGCTAGCCTCCGCTCGAACCTGTTCCTCAACTCTCCACCGTTCCTGCTTATCCTTCGCTCTCGAGCATTCCTGCGAACGTATGTGCTTTTCCATCCTTACGAGCGAACGATTACCGGGTAGTGAAATGAATCGACCGCATTCCTCGCATTGCAGAAGGTGGACATCTGTCTTTTTGTCCTTGAAAACAGGGTACAGTTTCTTGACACCACGGTTATTTGAGGCAGTAATGAAAACAGGCGGTGAAATGGGGACTCCGTCGAATTTTGTCGTACTGCGAGGCATGTTCGCCGTTCGGTCGTTGCAGTGGATTGTCGCTTTGACAGAATTGGACACCAATGCCGGTCCCGTCGGCCGAATCAATTAGTTCTCACGGACTGGCGGCTGCCGCGAACCAAGCCCGACGGCCGACTCCTCTAAGTTTGTCTGCTACCACCACGACCCTCGTTCGAAGGATAGTCTTAGCTCTCTGTGGCTTACAAGAATGGTATTCGTTTCATATTTCTCCTTACAATGCGGCGCTGAACTCGTAATAACTCACTAGGTAATGATTGCTCGGTTTTTNGTTACTAAATGTCAATGAGATGCGGTAATGGATCTCGACGCGCTCTGAAACACCCACCGGAGACGGTGGGTTTCTATGTCAATGTCATGCATTCCTTGGCTAGGTTCTGTCACACCCATTACTCGGTCAAAAATACGCGGGACCAGGCTATACATACCTTCATCAGATATGAAGTCCAGAGCCTTCAAAGCCCACCGTCCACTCCGTTTCTCCTTCCTTCATGCCGCCCTCACTGATCACTCCTGCATCGTCTGTGCAAACGTTTTGGACAGCTAGACTTCCTGCTGATTCCGACGTTGAACTTGACGTCGAAGTCAAGAGATTACCCGACGTTGATGAAGTTGACCTTGTAGTGAAGAGATTACCCGATGTTGACGAGTCTAACATCGACCCGCGACTGGACCTATCTGTTAGACCATCGGAGGAGGAACTGGACGAGGGTCNTTTCACGACAGCTGAGCAATATCATTTATCGCCAGACATCCCGAACGGAAGATAGTGAGAAGCAATCGTCGAAGAGTCCTCAGGAAGAGCCATTATATGTGAGTCAAAGTCAAAACATGGCGTCCAGCATCCGTTGACCCACATATTGTCAGGTCGAGTTCAAAGAAAACGATCCTCGTAACCCAGTAAATTATTCTCGTCGGAAAAAATGGGTGATCACCTGGATCGCCTGCACCTCTACCATGCTTTCCTGTCTGTCCGACTCAACTATCCTCATCCTCGCTCTCTCTGACAATAGTTCTTTTTTTACAGCCACGACCGTATCTTCCTACAACATGGGATTCTCGTCCATGACCCGAGACCTAAATGCAACAGTCTTCCAAGCAACCATCGGACTGAGCCTCTTCACTCTAGGATTCGGCGTTATCCCAATGATCACAGCGTCCTTCAGCGAGGAATTTGGCCGCAGACCGTTGTACATCGTCAGCATGCTCGGTTTTTTGTTGATGTACGTGATGGTAGCAGAGTGAGTGGGTCAATTTTGTCGTTTNCACCCCGATGATGGTCTGCGGCGATGCTAACAATCTATACTGCGCACTTATCTTCTCAGAGCGAACAACATACATACAGTGCAAATTGCTAGGTTCCTGCAAGGAGCGTTTGGCTCGACCGGTGCAACGATGGTAGGTGGTACTGTGGCGGATATTTGGGGACCTGAAGAGTAAGTAGATTTGGAAGTCTTTTGATGGAACTGAGTGGTTTAATGACTGTTTCATCTCATCATAAAGCCGAGGGCTTCCGATGTCTTTCTTCACACTGGTCGCGGTGGGAGCCAATGGGCTAGGCCCCGTTTTCGCAGGCTGGATCGAACACAATCCTAACCTCGAGTGGAAATGGATTCAATGGGTGCAGATGATGTATGTACTATGTCTTCGTCTATCTATCCCCTTTTTGATCGCTTACCCTCCTTATTCGTTCTTTACCAGCATCTGCGGAGTTTTCATCTTGCTTCTTCCGTTCATGGGCGAGACTAGGTCATCCATTATCCTCACGAAGATGGCTAGGGATCTGAGGAAGAAGACGGGTGATAAGAGGTATCGAGCAAGAGTTGAAGATGAGCGAGGAAGTCTGCTCAGTTTGATCTGGGTTTCCTGCACGCGACCATTCTGTGCGTTCATCCCTCTTTGTCAGTTCGTCGCGGATTTTAATGGCTAACTTCTCGAATAGACCTCCTCTTTACCGAACCTATCGTCGGAAGCTTCAGTGTCAGTCCCTCCAGCTATCCCTGAAAGTCGAGCGGCGTACCGAAGCGACTGATTATCTAGTTATGGATCGGCTTTGCTTGGGGCGTGCTCTTTGTGATGGTCGAGTACGCATTAACATATTCAACTAATTTGGGATCGACATTTAATGGCCTTCATCTTCTTAGATCGATCGCTTCGGTATTCCAAGATCTGCATGGGTTCAACATCGGCCAAGTTGGCACCGTCTTCTTGACAGTAGTGTCAGTACCCAAATCCCCAATCTACGTGGCCTCATCATTCACTCACTTCAATCGTAGCATCGGGTGCTTCTTGGGCTTCTTTGCAAACCTATACCAAGAACAACTCTACAAGTGGGGACCATCATGCACCTCACTCCATCGATATCCTAACCCCGAGATAAATTAGACTCCACTTTCCTAGACGAGGCGTCGAGGCTCGGTTGTATTTGGCTTGTGTTGCCGGGGTGCTATTCCCTGTGGGCATGCTCATTTATGCCTGGTCTTGTTTCCCATGGGTTCACTGGATCGCATTGGCAATTGGAATCACGGTCGGTGGTCTTTCTCTTGACGAAGCTTGAGGGAAATGTTCGATTGAATCGGCAAACTCCACAGATCTTTACTTGGTCGACCTACATCATTTATCTCTCTGTCTTTTCGTACCTCGCAGATTGGTGAGTCATTCAAACAATTTACCGTATTGGATGTTCATTGCTTCTGGTGTACCGCTAGTTATGGCCCCTTTGCGTCCTCTGCGTTGGCAGGACAGAGCCTTGCTCGTACGTCTGTTTTTCAGCGAACCGGATGTTATCTTAAATCTAACTGGACACTGCAGGCAACCTTGGTGGAACTGTATTCCCCTTATTCACGCACCAGATGTACGAAGCCCTTACGTATAAATGGGCGAACTTCCTTTTCGCTTGCATCGCGATTCTGCTTGCGCCCATCCCATTCGTATGTATCTCGTTCCTCTGGCATGTTTACTTCTCCTCACAGCAAGCTCACTTTTCTCCTACCTCTAGGTTCTATTCTTCTATGGCCCCGAGATCAGGAAGAGGAGCAAGTTTTCGAAGAAAGTGACATCTAAATAGATTCACTCCCTATCATGGATCGCTCTCGGCCATCATCATCCTTCTCATTGTCCCACCCTCCAACGACCAACTCTACGTATATTAAGTTTATTCAAGATTTTAACGACTTGGCATCACGATTATCATAAATATGGAGAGTACTAGATGACCGGCGTCTAGTGACCCTCAAAGGCTATCACTCTATCACGAACATGAATATATATTCCCAGTTCAATCGCTAGTGCAATACAGTCCCGGTGTACAACCTCGAACCAAAGGAAAGGGAGTTGCAGATATGAGTCGAAGTCTCGCTTGCTTCTTCCCCATTCCGTCCCCGTGGTAGCTAGGGAAGCGTTACACTTGCCTTCCAAACTCCATAAATCGGGTGAGGAGGTCAGCGCCACCAATCGTAACTAGGAAAAAGAAGTTGAGCAATCCGGTTATCTTACTGAGGAAGAACACCGTCGGAGACTTACAGAGATTGTAGTACTCGTCTTTGGAGATGTCCGGCAAGGTCTGAGATACTGGAGCATCGAGATGTATTCCGAATCTCTGTGAGATCATCGGGTCAGCGAACCCGGGTTTGCGTACTGAGACAAGATGAACCTCTACTGAACCTTAGGGTGGATGGTATGTCGCTTCCTTTGATATAGCCCAAGTCTCTCGCAGGTAGCGCCGACGTCCTGCGAGTTGAGGTATTCTTGGAAGTTCGGACCATAGTCAATGAAAGCGTCAAGCGACTCGACAAGTCTCAAGATCGCAGGTGAATACGACCCCTGTTGCAGCAACTTCTTCAACCGGTGCTCCTGTCAATGAACACCAGTCAATTTCATAATCTCTAGATGAATCGAAGGAACGCATATAACGGTACTTGGTAGGACTTACGAGGGAAGGTATGTTCCGACATCTCCATTTCAGAAAATCGAGAACTTTCTCGGGACTCGAAAGAGGAATTCTTGACAGCGTAGGTTGACTTTCAACCCACCCTGCCGAATGCGCAATGATGCATGAATGGAGATTGCTCTTTTTCAGCAAAGGTCCCCAATCAGCGAGACACTCGGAGATTCCGAGCTTATCTCCCATATCCCCGATGTCGATTCGATCGAATGAGGCGTCCGAGAAGGATGGAAGAATCCCGATGGACACCCCCTTTGAGAGCAATCGAGGGTCGTATTGTGTATGGTGGATATTGATGTCCAGGTCCTTTATTCGGTTAATGAACTCTTTGAGTTCTTGTTTAATGTGGAAGAATAGACATCCGAAGATGTCGCCAGTCGGATCCAAGCCATGTTTGGCACCTGTGGCTTGCACCTTCGCGACGTCCCAGCCGTGCAAAGGAGAAAGGTCCTCGGGTCTCCCTAGCCAGCTGCCCAGTGGCGTGAAAACTAGACTGATCACAGTCAGTGACTCGTGAAACTGCGATATGACCTGTATCGAGTAATGTTACCCACCGATTCGGATCGACGAATGGGCTAAGGTCAAGGGTGAATGGCGCTAACACCCCCGTTTTCCAAAAGTGGCTCTGCGCAAGACGGTGAGGTGGGTCCAATCCAGCGAGGAGTTTATGCCTCTCATCGACCCGAAGAACGTCGAAGAGGACGTCCTTCATCCTCCGCATAGCTCGGGGAAGCTCGTATCGAGAGAGAAACATCTCAACGGGTCGTTTAATTGCTATCGCTGGCTGTGCCGAATAGAGTTTTCCTCTTCCTCTGGTTGAGAAGGTCCGTTGAAAGGTCATATCGCTGCTTCTCGAAGAATCCCCGTAAATCATGTGGACGCAGCGACGAAGGTATGCAGCGCCATTGGCTGGTAATCGGGAAGAGTACATGAGGTGGAGGACCAGTTCAGCCACCTCTTCTATCGACGGCCCACCGGTCATCAGGATGTAAAGGATGACGAGATTGCGATTGGAAGCAATGGTATCGGACTCGTTGATGAGGATGTCACATTTCCCTTGATAGCTCTTGGGAAGGGCATTCACCGTTTGAACAAGGTTTCTGATATCGCTGGCCGCTGTCAACGAGTCCCTGTAAGTATCAGGGAATTGCGGTGGCCATCGGACGAAGGTGCCTTACCTGTGAAGCAGAGCTTGATGTTCTGGTACATGGCGGGTGCCAACCCCTCGTTATAAGATAACTGCAAGACGTCGTAGGCTGGAAATGTACCCCATAGTCGAGTTGAAATATTCTTGAAGTTGGCGCGAGATTGAGACGTGGTGCAGTAAAAAAAGGGTGTTCGACCCTCGATGACCCAGTGTGGCTGCCAATCCGATTTGTTCAACGAGCTTTCGCACTCGATGCGATGCTTCTGCCAATGCTGTCGTTGACAATATTCTGAGCAATACTAGAGCGCGTATGAGATGACGTTCGTCATTTTATGTGATTTCACGGTACCTTCACTAGAGAGCACTTTCAATTGGGGCGTCAGAGACAAGGACGATCGGTTGGGTACGAGATACTTACTTGAGAACATGTTAACAGGGCAGAATTCGGGNCAACGCCCCTTCTCAACCCCTGGGACACGGTCGTTAAAACATGTCAAGTCGCCAACCGTACCACCGCTCAGCCCGGAGCCTAGCCCATAAGACATGTAGGATTGCAAAGTCAGATCCATGGAACTAGCGATAGAGGACCTCCGTTTGCGCATTATGGACAATCGAGGTCGCTTTATGACGAGTGCCAAAACATTCCGGTAGCCCTGGTGGTCACTAGACATGTTGCTGATCATGATCGAAGTATTGCGCCAGGAGAGGAATCGCGAGCAAGGAAAGTGGTCAACTGCAGCATGCTGGCCAGGTGCAATCACTTATATAGCAGATGGCTGTTCGAGAAGGGAGGGGAGCCGTAGTGGGGCGCCGCGGGCGACTGATTCACGAGTTCCAGTGATTTTACGTGTAAAGTTGCTTCGACGTTGTTATGCATCCAGGAATCATTTCATCCTCTCTTCGATGAGAATAGGGATAATCTGACGATCGGGAATCCTCGCTCTAACCCCATTACGAGAGGAAGGCGCCTCGGCTCTCGTGAAGAAGCATACCCAAGGACTCAAGGACTCATAACCCACGTCTCAGAATCTGAAATTTCTTTCGATCCGACAAACACAGAAAGGAGAGAGACAAAATACCGGAACACTAGTTATCTTCAATGGACTTCGCTTTCAGCCACATTCCACCCTCGCTTGACATAGTGAGCAAAACCTTTGGCCTGAACCGCTCCTTGCCTTTCCTCCCATGCCCGTTGAAATGGCTCCATTCTGTCGGCACTCGCGCCTCAGGAGGGAGGGCAGCCTCGTCGAGGGCGAATGAGGAGAAGGCCTGTATGAATCGGACGACAATCAGGGAGAGTTCGTTGTACGCGAGCTACGATATATTTTGGTCATCAACGCCTTGAGAGTGTGGATGAGGACATGCCGCGTACCTGTTGCCCGAGACAGATCCTAGGCCCAGCATTGAATGGCATGAACATGAAAGGATTGTCAATATAACGTTGCTTGCGATCATCGATCCATCTATCAGGGTCGAACTCCTTGGCATCCGGACCCCACAAGTCCTCGCTGGTGTGCAGCATGATTGCTCCATAAAAGACCCTGTGGAGGGTGGGATTAGGCGGGCGTTAGTGTTACGAACGAAGACGGCCTACTGGGTGCCTGGCGGGATGTAGATCGGTTTGTCGTTTGTATTGGGTGAAGGCCAGACAGTACCGTTAATGCATTCTCTGCAGAGAGAATCCAAAGATAATCAGTCTAGAGCCAGAGTAGAGGTCCCAGAGAACGCACCGAGTATCCCAGGGACTGGTTAGAAAGAACTCGGTTAGCAAGGTCAAGAACAGGGACGTCGTAACGATACTCACACTGGTGGTAAGACTCTTAGCGTTTCTGGTTGTGTACTCGGTGAGAAACTTTAGGCGAAAGAAAACGAGGAGTAAGCTTACCATTGATCACTGCCCGAAGGTACTTCATTCCCTTGATATCCTCGTATGTTGGCCGCTTGGCGGGACCAACCTTGTCAATGACTTCCTGTCGAAGACGCGTCGAGACCTCAGGGTGCTGGGACAGCAAGTAGAACAAGAATGTTGACGTCGCCGCGATCTATCATCGACCTTGTTTAGGATCTCAGGGGAAGAGAGGTTAGACGAATGTACTGACGGTATCACGTCCCGCAAGAAGCAAATTTAAAGCCTGGTCTCTGACTATAGTCTTGTCTGTAGAAGGCCCATAAGTCTATCAACTCTATCGGCAAGGAGGGATAAGAGAACACCTACCCGAAGTCTGACTGGCAAGGTGATCCAAGAAGCTTTCATCATCCCGAATATCCTTCTTCTTAGCCTGCTCGCCCACGTTTGACTTGACTTTCTCGGCATTCCTCTTGACCGCAGTCTCAACAATCGGGTCTATGAACTCATTGACCAGCCTCATCTCTTTCTTCGCCCGGTCTCCAAAGATCTCGAGCAAAGGCCAAACCCACCCTGCTTTATCCCGCTGTGCAGCGACCATTTGGGCCCTCAAAAAGGCCTCGGATATTCTGTTTGACGGATGCAAGGAGAAGGCTTCGACGGAGGAGTGGTAATCAGGGTGGTCGTACGGCTGGGGCAGGTTTTCCACAGTGATATGAAGACTGTCGACGGAGGTGCCAAAGAGAAACTCTGACGCCGAGTCGACAGTGATTCGTTGCATCAAGTCCTAGAGCGTGCCTCAGATATAGTGGAAAGAAATGGTATAGATGGAGCGTGGAATACCTGAAAGTCGATAGCGTATCCAGCGCTCATCCGCTGCCTCATCAGAGAGATAGCTGACTGAATATGTTTGTCGAATAGCTCCAAATCCGTGACGCGATCCCTCGAGAAGAACGGACGGGCCATCGTGCGGTGGAACCTGGAAACGGTCTCGGTCACTGGTCTTCCAGTCGGTAAAAACGAACCTCACCTCCACATGTCACCATCAGAGCTAAATACTCCTGACCCCAAGAAGCCAGATAAAGCCTCAATGTGTCGTTCACCTTATGAGAAAAGTTAGACCAGCTCTCATGAATAGCACGACACACGTGCCTTTGGGGAAATTGTCAAAATCAGTGGCCAACACACGCTTGACATGTTCAGGTTCGAGCGTATAGATCGAGTCCTCGAAGACGACGTTGCAGTTAAAAANTCGTCCCGACTTCTTCAGTGTATTCCCAAAGGCCATCCCCTAATAAATAAAACAAGAGCAGCCAATGAGCGAACACAAGAATACAGTCAGTCACGGCGTAGAACCCTTACCAGGATACCCCCTCTTCCAAGCCTCGTTCAACTTTATCAAGAACTTGTAGTTACCTATACTCTTGGAATCGATAACAGGCGCCAACCGCGCTCCAAGCTTCTCGGCCTGTTGTTGATGTCTCCACTTCCTGTAGGCCATACCAACGAATGTACATCCTGGGATGGGGAGTACAGCTGCGAGTATCAGTCCCCATTGCGGAATGGAGAGCCTTGAAAGGTACAGTGAGATAAAGAGTACGCCATAGTTAAGTAAGGCTGGGAATAGAGCTTTCTGCGCGATGAAATCGATGCCTGGGGTGGTAAACGCCATCGTAGCTCTGAAGAGATAATGTGAGTGATTCCTAGTTCGTTTATATACGTCGCCGTCCCTGCTTTGGGTCGCAGCTGAACCTGGACGAAAACATTGCTCGAATAGTACGCCATGATCATGTCCTCTCAAGTGTGACGGCATTCGAAAATCATGCTGAACATACTATATCTATGCGCAGCCCGCAGCAGATGCATCCGTTTTCCCGAGAACCTGCAGGTGCGGGGGATATAGTCGTTGAAGGCAGGTGCTGAGACCAATTAGGCCGTCGGACCGTGTCGGTCCCCGGTTTGTAGGAAGGATTACGAGGGGGGAGATCAATATTGAATTCAGCTCGTCAATAACATATAATATCGTCCAGAGAGAAAAGAACGAAATACCGCTGAGAGTCAACTATTAATTATCCTCAGCTGGCTGAGCTTTGAACCACATCCCGCCTTCACTTGACATAGTAAGAATAACCTTCGGCCTGAAGCGTTCCTTGGCTTTCCTTCCTTTCCCATTAGCCCATTCTTTGGGTACTCGACCTTCAGGAGGAATAGCAGCTTCATCAAAATTGAACGACGAAAAGGCTTGCAGGAATCGGGTGACGATGAGGGACATTTCGTTATACGCAAGCTGACAGTACGATACGACCATCAGCAGGGTAGTCAGGTACCCACGAGGAAACAGGGTACGCACCTGCTGACCGAGACAGATCCTAGGCCCAGCGTTAAATGGAACGAAGATGAAAGGATTAGCGATAAATCGTTGCTTTCGGTCATCGATCCACCTGTCCGGATCGAATTCTGCAGCATCCGGACCCCATAGATCCTCGGASGTCTGCATCATCAGTGCCCCATAAACGACACTTTCAAYAYGGCTGGAATCAGACGAGACTAGTAGGAGCAAGAAGTGGCACCTACGCGGCTTCAGGYGGGATRTAGATTGGCTTTTCCTTGGGATCTGGAGACGGGAAAACTGCACCGTTGATGCACTGCCTGTAGTACGATCAAAMAGTGAATGGGATGAGAGTATYGGYGGCACATACCGTACATCCCAAGGGCTAWATAMCGRGAGYAGAGCTTAGARACGACGTRAGATGCATGGRAGAATYACACAATCAGACTTACACTGGAGGCAGCACTCTCAGGGTYTCTATAAGGTCACTCATTGAGAGGCCAGGCGTGRAMGAATGCGAGATATTTCACTCACCGTTGATGACTGCTCGAAGATACCTTAACTCCTTGATATCTTCGTATGTCGGTCTCTTCGTCGGGCCCACATGTTCGAGAACCTCTGCCCTAAGGCGGCTGGAAACTTCAGGGTGTTGGGAGAGGAGGTAGAAGAGGAAGGTAGTAGTGGCTGCAATCTGATTAACGATTTTGGTGAGAATCAAAGGCCATCCAAACAAGAAAGATTACTGACAGTATCGCGACCTGCGAGAAGTAGGTTCAAAGCTTGATCTTTCAGTATTGTCTTGTCTGNAAAAATAAGAGTAATGAGCACGTTTCATAACCGAAGGGCCGGGCGAAGTTACCTGAAGTCTGGCTGGCAAGATGGTCCAAGAAACTCTCATCGTCTTCAACCTCCCTTTTGCCTTGCTCTCCTCCGTTCGCCTTGATCCGTTCCTCRTTGTTTCTGACTGCCTTTTCGACAAATGGGACGACGAAGCTCTTCACGGTCTTCATATCCTTCTTGGCTCTGTCTGCAAAAATCTCGGCCAAAGGCCAGATCCATCCAGCTCGGTCGCGTTCCGCCGCAACGGTTTGAGCTCTAAGGAAAGCCTCTGAGAATTCRTTTGCCGGATTTTTCGAAAAGGCTTCAACGGAGGCTTGATAGTCAGGGTGGTTGTACGGCTGMGGTAAGTCKTCGACTGCGATTTGTAGGCTGTTGACAGCTGTGCCGAACAAGAACTCCGTAGCTAGGGCCATTGTAGTTCGTTGGATCAAGTCCTGGAAGTCGATAGCGTATCCAGTGCCCATTCTTTGTTTCATGAGAGCTATGGCCTCTTGAATATGCCTGTCAAAGCGCTCTAAATCCGTGACACGGTCTCTGGAGAAGAATGGGCGAGCCATCGTTCGGTGGAATCTAGACGTTGTTRGTTTCCACGAGAATCACAAGATTATTAAGATACGGCTTACTTCCACAATTCTCCGTCCGAGCTGAAGACCCCAGAACCCAAAACYCCATGCAAAGCATCGATATGGCGGTTACCTGAGATAAATCAGTTCAAATCCATGAAGGCCRCACATAACGCTCACCTTTCTCAAAATTGTCGAAGTCGGTAGCCAGGACACGCTTTACGTGCTCGGGTTCCAACGTGAAGATTACATCCGTGTACATGGGGTTGACATTGAAGCAGGTTCCGAACTCTTTTATGAAGTCCCAGAATCCATCGCCTGGCAGCTTTTCAATAAGTGACGAAGGACAGGTGCAAATYATATCATACCAGGATAGCCCGTTTTCCAGACCRTSGTCAGATATTCRAGMAGTTTKGTATTCCCGAATGATTTGGAGTCGATGACAGGGGCCAAMCGYGCTCCACGAGCTTCAGCTTCCAGGCGATACTTCCGTCGYCTGTACGCAATCGTAGCGGCTCCACGCAGCGGAATGACGAGCACAGAGATAGATATGAGTGCCCATTCTGGTACCGGATATCTCAAGAAATGGAGAGCAACTCTGAGTGCACCATAGTTGAGCGAGGCCGGGAGGAGTAGCTTCTGGGCGAGGAAGTCAATACCGGGRGTTGTCCAGGTCATTGCTACGAGATGGCCTGTCGTCCACGGTAACAGTTGTGGGTGAAACTCTGGCCCTGTCAATGGGCGGCAGCTCTACTTACGCATGAGCTGATAGAGCATTTCTCACACGATTTCTTGATGATCATGGAACCCTGCGCGGCTCAGAAGTATCGTAATGTCTTGTGTGATTCTAATTCTGGCATTGGCCAATCCGCTGACTCCCAACAGTCAATGTTCTGTGTGACGATCTGTCCATCGGGTTGACCGCCAGCAATGGGGTTCTTGTTATCAACCAGAGATGTTAGGACGATGGTGGCTATTTTGGTTGGAAAATTGGTTGCAGTGTTTGCCTCGGTGCTGCAGGCTTGGCCGGATATGTTGTCAACGAAGCGAAATGAATTAAGATGCGCAGGCACGGCCAATTCGGACGAGCCATTAGCGGAACGATCGGTGTGGAAAAGTGTGACGAGGTCACACTGCACGTGTACGTCACAGTTTCGCGTTTCGATGAGAGCGCGTTCAGCAGCGTGTTCCTCGACAGCGACGATAACGACGAGCAGCCACTCCTACTCGAAATGTCCTCTCGTCGAGACCGAGACTCAAGGAAGAACGCCCTCGAAGAACTCAAAAGAACCAGGGCCGGTGCAAAGCGTGTACTGAAGGTATTCATCGTGCCATCGTCGCATCCTCGCCGCTCCTCACACGTTTCATAGGAAGAAGACGCACAAATTTATGACGAGATATCAGAAGATCAATATCGAAAGGTCGTTAAAAACAGGCTTATCAGGGAYGACTTCGTCGTAGAGGATGGATCTGGCCAGTCGGGATACGTGGATAACGGTCAAGACGACTGGCTGAACGAGGACAACGCGTCTGGCGAAGAGTCCGATCGTGATACGCGCGTATCGTGTAAGTGAAAYCTATTCATGAGAACCYGWATACTGARGGRAACCTTATCCAGCKAAGAAGAACGCCAAATCCAAGRCTAAGAAAGCCAAACCCAAGCCAGCGGCTCCTCCACCCGTCGCTCCATCCATCGATGCATACCGTCCCAAGGTTTCAGCAGAGCAGGAAGAGGACTTCATGGCCAACCTCCTCGGCAATTTTGATAAAGCTCCCGTCGCTCCTCAACCGTCGCGGAAGCGGAAAACGTCCCCTCAACTATCCTCAGACGTGGATTCGTCACCGGTTAAATTTCCGATCCCGATTGACCATGAAGAYTACTTCACCAGCCCGAAGAAACGACCCCGTACGAATGCCAGCAGTGACTCAGGAATGACGCCTACGATAGACAGAATGGCCGACTTGGTCTTCAACACSGATTCTGATGGACCTGCGGACGCRGAGGTGGATTACGACAGTTTCTTCGAGGACGATTTCGATATGGACGTAGATGAAAACGGGGAGTTCAAGCAGTCAATCAAACCGGAGCCAGAGGAGATCAAATTGCCCAAGCGGCCTCTCAGAGCTGCTCCAGCTTCCGCCAAGAAAGAGGAGGATGAGGACGTCAAACCGCGCTGGCTTTCTATCCACGAATCTCTCAATGTGGCCAAGGATGAAGACACAATCGGCTCTTCTCATTCGAGCTCCTCAATCAAGAGCAGCACCATAGAGGCCCTGGAACCTGATGGCTCGCTCCGATTCTTCTGGCTCGATTATCTCGAGCACGATGGGAAGCTCTACCTTGTCGGCAAACTCAAGGACAAGAAAACGAACGCTTGGGTATCGTGCTGCGTCACCGTCGAAGGCCTGCAGCGCAACCTATTCGCCTTGCCGCGTGAACGAAGGGTCGAACTCGACGAAGACGAGGAGGAAGTCGAAACTGACGTGGTGGTTGAGGAAGAGGATGTCTATGGAGACTTCGATCTCATTAGGAAACAGATGAAGATCAAGACCTTTAAAGCGAAGTTCGTCGAGAGGAGCTATGCTTTTGGCGACAAGGACATTCCGCGGGAGAAGAGGAAGTGGTTGAAGATTGTGTATCCCTTCACAGGTAGGCACTCAGCGCGACTCTTCATGGAAGCGACTCACGATTCTCGATAGAACCCGTCATCCCAATGTCAGCATGCAGCCCGAATATCTTCAAGATATTTGGTACCAATACAAACGCATTCGAGTTGTTCGTCTTGAAGAGAAAGATTATGGGACCTTGCTGGTTGGTAGTCAAGAACCCGCATGTCGAGTTCAAAGGAGTGAGTTGGTGTCGATTCGAAGCATCTGTCGCGAACCCAAAGGACATCAACCCGCTCCCTGAATCTGATGACCTATCGCGCGAGATACCCCCTCTCACCGTGATGAGTCTCAGCATCCGAACGATCATCAACCACCACGAGAACAAGCGGGAAGTAGTCTGTGCATCTGCCCGGACTTGGCATAACAGTATGGACCCTTCTTCTTGGTGTTTCAATACCTTGCCTTAACATCTACTCTAGTGCAACTCGAAGATGCCACTCCTCCCGAAAAGCTTCCTTGCACAGTGCAAACTTTCATACGACCACTAGACCGGTTCCCTCCAAACTTCGAGGCAGAAGCCAGGGCCAGCACCAAAGGGACCATTTCGCCCATGCAAAACGAGCGCATGCTGCTCAGCCTACTGCTTGGTGCGCTCAACAAGGCCGATCCGGATGTCATTGTCGGGCACGAATTTCTGGGCTCATCGCTCGACGTCTTGCTGCATCGTATGAGGGACCTCAAGGTTGATCATTGGTCACGCCTGGGACGATTCCGACGGTCGAAGTGGCCTAACATTGGGAAGCAAGGAAGCAACATCAAGTTCTTGAATGGACGGATGCTTTGTGATTTGGCATCCGATGCTGGAAAGGTACGTTTGTTTTCTCGACACTCTGAGACTAAGCTTATAGCTTACGCGCCGTTTAGAGTATGATCTCATCAACTACCTGGTCATTGACTGAGATGTGCGAAAGTCATCTCGGTCTGGAACGTAAGGATATCGACCCAGATGATACTGCCAATTACCTGGACGGAAGCTTGAGTCGCCCAGATAAGATGTTGGAGTTTGTCCGCCATTGTGAGCTGGACGCTCACTATCATATGGCTATTGCATCCAAAGTTCAAATAATGCCGTTGACCAAGCAATTGACGAACCTTGCTGGTAACTCATGGTGCGTCACTGGTCCTTCTTTCCCCTGGGGACTAAAACACTTAGACTTACATAGGAACAAAACACTTAATGGTGGTCGAGCCGAACGAAACGAATACATTCTCTTGCACGAATTCCACCGACTCAAGTACATCCCTCCCGACAAAACCTTTGGCAAGAAGTTTGTTCCCAAAGCCGTCGAAGAGGAAGAAGGCGCCGGCGGAGGCGAGGGCGGCGGGAAGGCCGGGAAAGCCAAACGCGACAAGTACAAGGGTGGCTTGGTCTTTGAACCAAAACGTGGTCTATGGGACACGTATATCTTGGTTATGGACTTCAACTCTCTATATCCGTCCATTATCCAGGAGTACAATATCGACTTTACTACGGTTGACCAGACCGATGAGGAAGTGGTACGTCTGGCAGCCCTTGGCCTCTCAATGGGTAAATTTGCGATGGCGGACTAATTTTTCTTTTCTTTTCTGCAGACTGGAGAAGACAAGGTTCCAGAGCCACCGTCGCCGGACGTAGCTCAGGGTGTGCTTCCTCGTCTTATCGCAACTCTCGTCAATCGCCGTAGACAAGTTAAAGGGCTCATGAAAGACAAGTCCACGACTCCCGCGAAGATGCTACAGGTGAACTCCATTTCCTTGAAAGAGTGTCCCACAGTCAAACTTACGCTTCGAGCTTTAGTACGATATCAAGCAGCAAGCTCTCAAGCTCACTGCGAACAGTATGTACGGGTGTCTGGGTTTCGAGTATTCTCGATTCTATGCAAGACCGCTCGCCGCTCTCGTCACATACAAAGGACGTGAGATTCTTACTCACACCCGAGAGCTTGCGGAGAGCTTAAACCTTGATGTGCGCCATCCATTTTTCCAACTCGCTATCACGCAATTCTGACTCGTAACTACAGGTCATCTACGGTGACACCGATTCGGTTTTCGTCAACTCTGGCGTCACGGACCTCGCAGAAGCTTTGAAGATCTCAGCTATGTTCAAGAAGGCTGTCAACGACCGCTACCGTCTGCTCGAAATCGACCTTGATGGTGTCTTCCAGCGCCTTTTGCTATTGCAGAAGAAGAAGTATGCTGCGATGAAGGTCGAGGATGGGACAAGGGCTAGCATGGAAGTGAAGGGCTTGGATATGAAGCGTCGTGAATATTGTGCTTTGTCCAAAAACGTCTCCCAGTCAGTTTTTTCCGCACGCCTCACGTTTCGCATTGCTCACGCCGGATATCGTTTAGGTATGTCTTGGAGCGTATCCTCTCTGGAGACAATACAGAGGATGCGGTGGAAAGCATCCACGAGTACCTCACGACTGTCTCCCAGAACGTTCGAAGTGGACAAACGAAACTCGACGACTTCATTATCAACAAGGTTCGTAAAACTTACTCCCCATTACCCTCCCGCCTTTCAACTGAATCTATGTTCTTTAGCGCCTGGGCAAGAACCCAGAAGACTACCCCGATGCAAAGTCCCAGCCTCACGTCCAAGTCGCCTTAAGAATGAAGGCGAAAGGTCTAACAGCTCGCACTGGCACGGTCGTTCAATACATCTTCTGCCTGGCTCAAGGAGAGGAGAGTACGAAGACCGCTCAAGCTGACCGGGCTAGACACCCAGAAGAGATCAAACGGTCGGAAGGGCAGCTGAAGATAGGTAAGTCTCGTTCTCTGTCTATGCGTAAGGAAAGTTCACTAACGCATTGGACCACAGATTACGAGTTCTACCTTGCGAACCAGATCCTCCCTCCCATTGAACGATTGTGCGATCCTATCGAGGGGACTGATCGTGCACGGATAGCAGAATGCCTAGGTGAGTCTTCATCGAGGAACAAGTGCAGCATGAAGCTCATAGCCTTGACCTTGGAACAGGACTCGACCCGAATCGATACCGCACGATCACTGCGTCGGATGAGAAAGTGTTTTATGCGCTTGACTCACAGATGTCAGACGCCATGCGATTCAAGGACGCTGCTCCCCTCCGTATCCGTTGTAAATCGTGTCAGACACAATCTGAATATCCTCTTATCCATGATAGATCGGTAAGGACTCCCCTAACTTTCGCAGTCCCTTGACACCCAAGCTAATGTTCCGCATTTCTTAGAAACCGTTCCTCAAAGCATCCGGCTTCGTATGCTTATCTTGCGAAAAGCCTGTATCCTACGTCGGCATTCAACTCCAGCTCGAAAGTCAGATTCGCGAATACATTGCAAAGTACTATGAAGGCTGGACAATCTGCGATGACCAGACGTGTAATAACCGAACACGGATGATGGGGGTGTATGGTAAACGATGTTTGCGTGCTCCTCAGGGATGCCGAGGCCAGGTCACATTCGAGGTTCGTGCTGCTTCCATTTCTCAGGTTGTGGAAAACTCATTAGTGTCGTTGCAGTATTCTGATACACAGCTGTATAACCAACTTCGGTATTTCAAGTACCTCTTCGATGGCGAGAAAGCCATGAAAGGCGCTAAAGGCTCTTCTTCGGAAGGTAAGCTGTGCATCTCCGCCCCCTCGCTGCCGTTATACTGACAGCGTTTTTNGTTTTCGCAGAGGAGGTCATTGCCGTCGTAGGCAAGAATGCAAGCCACCTTAAGACACTCAGTGAATGTGCAGAGAAGCATCTGGAACACTGCGGTCGGAGATGGGTTGATCTCCAAGCCATTTTCTCTGTACTCAAACTCACCTGATCTTTGCCGTCTTTTTGCTACTTCCTGCCCGTGCCTAATGTAATGCTGTGAATGTCGGACAATGCTGTCGAAATCCACCTTTCTTTCCACTTGTCGCTACGCTTATTTATTCATGATATCTCAGTTGAGCCCTGTACAATATCTACACAGCCGGCAACCGTTATCGTTGTTCACCTTATCTCTGCCGATTCTGCATAGCAAAAATTGGTTTTGGAAAGGAGATTTAAAGGTTGCATGCTATAAAGATCACGAAATTGGCAGCATTTCTACCTTGAGGCCTCAGGGACACGAGATCAATAATCGAAGTACATCGATATCGGAGCGATATCCGATATCTCTTGCACATCTATTGTCTTCTTTCGAAGGTCCTGAGTCAATGAATGACTTCCCGGACAATGGGCGCTGCTTCTACAGCAGCATGTAGCTCTCATCGGGTTTCAGGGCTTTCCAGTTAAGCGCCCATAGCCGTTAAATACAGGATGGGTTCCTCGAAGTTCTTAGCTCTCAAACTTCCTTCTGGCAACTGGCCGACATTCCGCATCCCTTTGGCTTCGATACTAGCGGCTAATATGCTGGAGAAACCTACTATGCTTTTCGATCCTGAAGATCGATCAGTAGTGCGGTATACCAAGGACCACATTTGGGCTTGGTACAAAGACATCTCCCCGTCAAGGCCAATCTCGGGGACGCCATTCTGGTTTCGTCTTCCGGGACGTACGAGGTGGACGAAGCTATCTGGCTCTTTAAAAACCTTGCCGCACGTCGTACGGTTGATCAAGGAAATTACATCCATCGATGAATGTCTGCCGTATTTTGTGCTCCACATCCTCATCAATTTTCTCGAATCCTTAATACCTGCTATAACTCTATGGTATTCAGGACAATTTTTGAGGATAGTAGGTGCTCCCAACCGTCTTTCAGGCATTCACCTGACGATATGCTAGGTAGAGGCGGCAAATGACACAAGCACGGTGGATAAAGCATCCCTTGTGCGCATCGTCGTTGGCCATTTTGTGGCACCAATCCTACAAGGAATACTGAGGGACACGAGCGCTGCTTTACAGAGAAAGATAGGCGATCGCGTTGGTCAGTACTACCACATGCAATGCTTCCAAGCGATAACAAGGCTCGATGTCCCAACTATCAACGAGACCGATCTGAATAGGATACAGTCACCTACCAGCGTCAATCAGATAACTTTCGGGGTTTTCAGGGTCATGCTAACTCTGGTCACCAGCACTCTCAACGTCGTATCCCAGTTCGCTGTCCTTCTCAGTGTCTTCCAAAATCACCGAGAGGCAAGGTTTCTGTCTTTCGTGGTCATTCTGCGCATCGTTCAGCTCTTTCGAAGCAACGGTGACCCGTTTGGCAGGCCCGCTGGAGGTAATTCCCCCACTCGTTTCTGCAGCTTGATGACTTTGACATGAGGAGTCCTTTTCAGTTCATGCACGCAAAGTTCATAACAAGGATTATCTTAGTAAAACAGGTGTCAGTCGAATGAACTTTGGCAAGGTCTTTCGAAAGGATTTTGTTGCAGGAAACATGGGGGGNATTGATCTGGCGGCGTGAGTATCCGATTCTGACTCGTCCCCGACTTCATAATTGGGAAATTGACCTACACTCACCTACTCTCGACAGTGTACCAACGTCACACTCTGGCAGTCGGTGACACTACTACTGCGGGTGCTAACAGAGGGGTAGTCAAAAATTCCAGCTGGTACAAGAAGTTTTCTCGATATATACGAGATCCCATCAATGCTCTGGCCCAAGTGTACACTTGTTTCCAAGTCTTCAATTCGCCAGGCTTGGCACCCCTCTCACTGGCCAGTTTCCAGCTGGTAAACTCTACGGCTATGTCATTGAGCACTGCACTCCAACAGCTTGGAAACGGGATTGATCAGGCCGCAAGGGAGCTTGACCAGCTTCGCCAGTTGTACGAGTTTCTCGAAAAGCCGAACAAAATCAAGGACGGTTCCACTCCCTTCCCAGAAAACCAAGCCGACCTGCGTCAGGGAATTTCGGTCGAGTTCAAGAACGTATCGTTCTCCTATACTCAGGACGGGAAAAAATTTGCGCTAAGGAATGTGTCATTCAAGATAGAGCAAGGTCAACTCTGTGTAAGTTGTCATTCAGCCTCCATTAACGCGCGTTTGTTTATTATTTCTAGGTCATTGTTGGAGAGAATGGCTCTGGGAAGAGTACTATTCTCACTTTAATCACCCGCATTTACGACATTACTGAAGGGCAAATTCTCCTCAATGGGGTTGACCTTCGTACGCTGAAGCTCGAAGACGTCAGGAAGACCATTGCGGTTCTCTTCCAAGAGTATACGATATATCCCTTGACAGTGGGTTGCTCCGACGTTTTAGTATCAATTGGCAAACTTATCTGATTCGGTAACCGACCCAGCTGAGGGAGAACATAGGTTATGGTGATCCAGACAATGCAGAAGACATGGATATGATTCAGCGAGCAGCAGACTTGGGAGGCGCCGGAGAATTCATCGAGTCCCTACCGCACAAATTCTCGACCTACATCGTTCGCCCGGAGAGGGACATAGAGTTCGGAGCCGCTAGTCATGGCTCTGTATTTGAAGGGAAAAAAGTCGACTTCTCGAAATTGAAGCTGAACGAGGACGTTAGTGACTTTAGTGGCGGACAGAAACAACGGATCGCCCTGTAAGTACAGTCAAATTGGCGCCTCATGCTCGTCTTCAAACCGTGCGAGAACTGACGTCTCGCACATACCAGCTCAAGGACATTCGCGAAGTCCGTTGTCTCGCCTAATCGTGATAATGTAGGACTACTGCTCTTCGACGAGCCATCAGCCAGCCTTGACCCAAGAGCCGAGCATCAACTCTTCTCGCGCCTTCGAGAATTGCGAGGAAGCAAAACTCTGATATTCTCTACCCATCGGTTTGGCAAACTTACCCGTCATGCCGATCTCATACTGTAGGTGACGATTCCCCATTTCCAACCAGTTTTCGAGGAAGTTTACTCAACTTTGGCTGGCCGGCGATCGTCATAGGTATATGTGCAAAGGCGAGGTTTTGGAAGCGGGAACCCACGTAGATTTGTTGAAGAGCGGAGGGGAATATGCCAATTTTTGGAACCTGCAAGCAGAAGACTTCTTGTAGTACATGTCTCCTATCCCCACAGAACACAGAAGAGAGCAAATATTGCTAACGGACTCTTGAACAAAAGTTCGATTTGTAGGGCTACAAAGCCACTTTTTTCGAGTTTATGCATTAAGTAGTAGAACTGGTGTATAGGCGACGAAGTCAATGGACCGAAGATTAAAGGGGCATTGACACGGATTATACTACGAATCACTTGACTAACTTCGCCAGTTCTATGGATTTCTCGGTGTGCAGAGAAAATCAAGGATAGTTCCACTCCCGTCCTTGAAAATCTGCGGAATTCAGAAACGTATTTTTGTCCTTCACTGGAGAAAATAAGCGCTATCCGGCATTCAAGCTAAAGCAAGGTCAATTTCGCGCGAGTAGCCGAGCGTCGCGCGGCTGCCAAAGGAGCGACTCGGAGGGTTCGAGGCGGAGAAGGCCGAGAAAGGTTGGGAGAGCATGCAGAAGAACACTGCTGCAAAAAGGCTACGAGCGTGTATATTGGCCTCTCGGAGTCAGTGAGATGTTAAGTGCACGTGAGGTAAGGTTTAAGTGGGAGTGTCAGGAAACCGGCGAAGAGACAACGTATAAATGACCAAATCGAGTCTGGAGAGACTAGATACAGGCGGTAAGGTACATACAGAGAGCGGGGAGTCAGCCACAGGCGGCCTGTATGATGAGGGACGATGGCGATTTCGTACTACGAAGCACCACAATCGAAAGGGAGTCTAGATGACGACAGGGAGAGTCTACACTAGTAAAGGTGCGACAAGTTATTTACTGAGCCAGAAAGGCACATAAAACTACGAGAAGTAATGCCTGAGAAGACCTTCCTGTTTCATAATTACAGCGACTCGTTTGGGGCTACAATATAATCGTCGATGCAAAGTCCCATGTTACGCTTGAAATGAACCAGACGACCAGACATAGGGCAAAAACCAAAGTTCAGGTTATCCTGCCATCCCTCTTTATCAACAGTCAGGTTTGCTGACTGAAGCTCAAGATTATGCTGAGATGTTTCTGTATCTCGCGGAGCGGCCATGACTGTTGCGACCAGTTTATAGTGGTTCGACCCGGAGCAGAACACCAGGTGATCCTCGCATTTAAATAGCAGCGATAATCCGGCGTAATAAACTCCAGTATTGAGATTACCCCCGTAGTACGCCATGCTGCGGCCATGTTCGATGGGTAGCAAGGGCTCATTCTGGGCCGGGGATTCTCTGAACGAGAACAGGGAAATGGCTGCGTTTTGCTTGTTGATGTTAGAGAAGCAATTCGACAACAGGCATAGATATTCTTGCGGTAACGCTGGGTCTCGTTGCCAGATGGATGTAGCACAAAGAGAGAGTTCAACACCATCTACCACCTGTTGGACATAACTTGGCTCGAAACGAGCCGCATGCATTTCCTCCACATCTTCCGGCAAGGGCTTAAAAGCTGATGGGCTAGGGAATTTCCACGCAAACAAGCGTCCCTGGTCAGACCCAACGGTGGCAATCAATGTATCAGAGACATAAAGCTGCTCATAATCAGAATTGAATCTGGCGGTAGTGAATCAAACTTACGCTGTCAATGCGGTTCATCAAAGTTGACCTAAACTTCCACTTGAAGCCAGTGTTTTCAGCCCAGTTCCACACCAATAAACAGTCAAAGTGATTAATGAAGGCGATATTATGAGTGAGATTGATAATCCCCCCCNAAATTCATTCCAATATTAAGTCGTCCTTCAACACAAAAGACGGGGTTCGGGGATTGAGGATTGACGCGAAGGATCTCGACAGTGCCTTCATATTCGCTGCGGCTTTGTAGAACGTTTGAGACCAATACAATTGACAGAGACTGCATTCTGACCTTGTATGCCGTACTGCAACTATGAGCTCCCTCTGATCCAAACTTGGAACAGCAGGGTAAAGGTGGAAGTACCTTCCTCGCAGCGTAGCCAGGGGATGTGGCTTCATAGGAGAAAGCGGACTGAAACCGAGGTCCCATAGGCAAACTTTGTAGTTCCCAGCAGTGACGAGAAATCGACCACCGGGAACAAGGAACAATGAGCTGACATCGATTCTCTGATCCGAGTTTGGATCTTTCAGGGGACGACTTCGATGCGGTGGAACAGTGCCTCTAGCACTATTCTCTTTGATAGATTTCACGAAAAGATGTGGTGACATTGCAGCATGCTCCAACTCCTGGAGGGACATTTCGTCCATCGGGTACGTCGCCTTGAAGATTCCGTGGCGCTCGCAAACCCCGTTTAAGGCCGCCACCCAGACGGTCTTGAACTTGGTCACCGAGTAGCATTGGCGACATGTCTACGTGCTATGGTCAGCCCACCACAGTATAGAGGCAGACCATCATCCCACACCTTGCGCATTGAAAGGATGTCGATTGGCGCCAGGAATCGAAGGATCTGGGCCACAACCTCAGGAGACAGATGAGAAAGGTTGGCCATCTGTTTTCACTAAAATTATTAGCTTTGCCAAGACGAAGGTTGGCAGATTGCCAAATGAGATGGTAGAGAGCAACGCGACCCGTCACAGACGCGTGACATAGATACCACAAGTCTGTCACGCAGACAGGTGCATATACCATCTGAAGGTAATTTATTTTGCTATGGAGAACCTGGTCGTTATATATTCTATCTAGATCTCGGTAAACGCCGATCAGTTCGAGCCACCTGTTGAACAGGCATTTGGTATCTGCACACCACTAGGTGATGATCATGGGTTCCGAGGCAAGAGAAAATCCTCAACACGTAGTTCGAAGTTGGGCCCAAAGAGATGAACCAAACGGCCTGACATGGGACAAAACCCCATCTGATAATTTTCCACCGCTGCCCTATCTTCATTCTCGGCCGTAAGACTGATCGACATAGCATGGAGTTCCGTCTGATGTTCTGAATCAGTATTGACCAGAGTCGGCAGAGGGATAGCAACTGCAACGACTTGGGTTTCAGGGGAAACCGAACAGAACACGAGATGATTGTCGCAGTTGAACAGTGGCGAGATCCCGGCATCGTCTTGGGAGCCAAATCGATCGTCAGAGTGCGAGTTGGGGATAATAAAATGCAATTGAGGGCGTCCATTGGCCTCTGCAGTGCGCTGGATAGCACACAGACAGATTGCCGGGGGGTCAACTATGGCGCAGAGATGATTATCGAAAGGGACTCCGGCGCGTTGTTGCCAAATCGAGATAGCACACGTTGCGATAGCGGGTCGTGTTCGAAAGATGGGTCGTGACAAGGATTTTGGCGGGTTCACGACGAGCGGGATTTGGCTCAAGTCGTAAACCGGGAGCTTGGCGATGGACTCCAAGGCCGGAATACCCCAAATCAAGAGTCGCCCATCTTCCGAGTCCCATACGATGATTGATCGTTCGAAAGCGTGTATCTGTCCAACCGTTGGGTTACTATGATTTGTAACTTTGCAAAGCTCAGTATCTTACCGATTCACATTTGAGAAAGGGGACATTCACGAGCCACTTGCACCCAGTCCCTTGAACCCAATTCCACATGGCGAAATTCTCTTCGACGTCCACATCACAAAGGAAGAGACATTCCCGAGTTAGACGGACAGTGGGGTCCCATCCAGTAACCTTGAGCTGGCCTTCTAGATAAAATTTAGGGTTTGAGGAACAAGGGTCTATGCGATATACCCTCACTCTGACTTCTCCAAAACTGTAGTGAGGTGCCCGTTAATATGAGTACGGCGGTGCGGGGGCAACCATCTTACCCTGTGGTGTGCTTTACTACAACCACCACCACCAAATCCTTGCCATCCGAGCTCGGAGCAACAGCCTTTATCCATAAATCCTTCTCGAAAGGACTCTCCGCAATCCGCTGATGCCCTTTTTCCAACCTTGCAATGGGGAGAAGCTTCATAGGAGCGTGCGCGCTGTACCCTATATCCCAGAGACAGAGCCTATCATCGTCCTTGTCGCTCCCGGAGGTGAGGAGGTAACGACCACCGGGGACAAGATACACTGAACACACGTTAATTGTTAGTGCTCGAGCTCGACCCGTCTCAGTCGATGCTGGGATGTATCGAATCCGACCATGAAGTGTACGCGTTTGATAGGCCACAGGATCCCTCACACCATCATACTTTTTAACGAGATTGACAAAAAGATGAGGCGACAACGACGCGTATTCTAGTTCCAATACGGTCATGGTGTCTTTGGGGTACGTTGGCTTGAAGATTCCGTAGCGGTCACAAGTTTGGTCCAGGGCCGTCAACCAAACGGCTCTGGCCTTGCTAGTCCTGTAAATGGTATGGCACGTCTAGTCGCCAGTCAGCGAATAAGCCCAATCCGATAGTCAACCTTCGTCCGGTACCTTCCGCATCGAAAGAATGTCGACTGGGGCCAGGAAAGTGAGGATATGTATGACGACGTCCGGCGGCAACTCGAATGCCAGTGGAAAATGAGTTCTATCCGCCGTAGTTGGAGCGGGGCCCGGGGGTTCGGAGGAGTGTTGTAGCATTGGAATTAGCAAAAGGACGTTGCTGTCCAAGTGAGTTGGAAACGAGGTTTCGAGTCCGACTTGTGTATTAGTGTACAAATACATGTACATAGTGTAGTCAGTCGGCTCGATATCTCGAAACTCATTCGGCGCTATCCTTTGGTTGCACTCCCTTGCCAAATTTACGCTTCGGGTTTTCTAATACTAAAAGACGCTGACAGACTCGAATACTGGGATGTCAGGATGAGTGTAAATCATAAAATATCTGCACAACTTGAAGCAAGCCACCGACCCCAAGTCAACTTCAGCTCATAGTCTGACTTCAATTCAGCCTAGGCCTTCAACCGAAAGCCAGACAGGGAGAAACATGCCTGAATATCCCTCCACCCGTTGACGGTTGTACAGATCAACAATACCAACACATATAATCCTGCTCTACCATATATGTAAAACCCAGCACAACAAGAAACGAAAAGAAAAATCCCAGCGGCCACAACGTGCAGAAAAACACTGCTACAAAAAAGCTACGAGCGTGTATATTGGCCTCTTGGAGTCAGTTAGATGTTAAGTGAGGTAGGGTTCAAGTGGGAGTGTCAGGAAACTGACGAAGAGATGAGGAGACAACGTATAAATGACCAGAACGAGTCTGGAGAGACTAGATACAGGTGGTAAGGTATATTAGAAGGGTCAGAGTCAGCCACACGCGGCTGGTATGATGAGGGACGACGGCGATTTCGCAACAGGGAGGAAATCAAAACACCACAATCGACATGGAGTCTAGATGACGATGGGGAGCGTCCGCACTAGTGGAGGTGCGATAAGTTATTTACTGAGCCAAACAGACACGTAAAACTACGAGTAATGCCCGAGAAGACCTTCCTGTTGCATAATTACAGTGACTCGCTTGGGGCTACAAGGTAATCGTCGATGCAAAGTCCCATGTTACGCCCGAAATGAACCAAACGACCAGACATAGGGCAAGTTCGAGCCACTTGTTGAACATGCATTTGGTATTGGTACACCACTAGGTGATGATCATGGGTTCCGAGGCAAGAGAAAATCCTCAACACGTAGTTCGAAGTTGGGCCCAAAGAGATGAACCAAACGGCCTGACATGGGACAAAACCCCATCTGATAATTTTCCACCGCTGCCCTATCTTCATTCTCGGCCGTAAGACTGATCGACATAGCATGGAGTTCCGTCTGGTGTTCTGAATCGGTATTGACCAGAGTCGGCAGAGGGATTGCAACTGCAACGACTTGGGTTTGAGGGGAAACCGAACAGAACACGAGATGATTGTCGCAGTTGAACAGTGGCGAGATCCCGGCATCGTCTTGGGAGCCAAATCGATCGTCATAGTGCGAGTTGGGCATATTAAAATGCAATTGAAAGCGTCCATTGGCCTCTGCAGTGCGCTGGATGGCACACAGACAGATTGCCGGGGGGTCAACTATGGCGCAGAGATGATTATCGAAAGGGACTCCGGCGCGTTGTTGCCAAATCGAGGGAGCACACGTTGCGATAGCGGGTCGTGTTCGAAAGATGGGTCGTGACAAGGATTTTGGCGAGTTCACGACGAGCGGGATTTGGCTCAAGTCGTAAACCGGGAGCTTGGCGATGGACTCCAAGGCCGGAATACCCCAAATCAAGAGTCGCCCATCTTCCGAGTCCCATACGATGATTGATCGTTCGAAAGCGTGTATCTGTCCAACCGTTGGGTTACTATGATTTGTAACTTTGCAAAGCTCAGTATCTTACCGATTCACATTTGAGAAAGGGGACATTCACGAGCCACTTGCACCCAGTCCCTTGAACCCAATTCCACATGGCGAAATTCTCTTCGACGTCCACATCACAAAGGAAGAGACATTCCTGAGTTAGACGGACAGTGGGGTCCCATCCAGTAACCTTGAGCTGGCCTTCTAGATAAAATCTAGGGTTTGAGGAACAAGGGTCTATGCGATATACCCTCACTCTGACTTCTCCAAAACTGCAGTGAGGTGCCCGTTAATATGAGTACGGCGGTGTGGGGGCAACCATCTTACCCTGTGGTGTGCTTTACTACAACCACCACCACCAAATCCTTGCCATCGAGCTCGGAGCAACAGCCTTTATCCATAAATCCTTCTCGAAAGGATTCTCCGCAATCCGCTGATGCCCTTTTTCCAACCTTGCAATGGGGAGAAGCTTCATAGGAGCGTGCGCGCTGCACCCTATATCCCAGAGACAGAGCCTATCATCGTCCTCGTCGCTCCCGGAGGTGAGGAGGTAACGACCACCGGGGACAAGATACACTGAACACACGTTAATTGTTAGTGCTCGAGCTCGACCCGTCTCAGTCGATGCTGGGATGTATCGGATCCGACCATGAAGTGTACGCGTTTGATAGGCCACAGGATCCCTCACACCATCATACTTTTTAACGAGATTGACAAAAAGATGAGGCGACAACGACGCGTATTCTAGTTCCAATACGGTCATGGTGTCTTTGGGGTACGTTGGCTTGAAGATTCCGTAGCGGTCACAAGTTTGGTCCAGGGCCGTCAACCAAACGGCTCTGGCCTTGCTAGTCCTGTAAATGGTATGGCACGTCTAGTCGCCAGTCAGCGAATAAGCCCAATCCGATAGTCAACCTTCGTCCGGTACCTTCCGCATCGAAAGAATGTCGATTGGGGCCAGGAAGTTGAGGATATGTATGACGACGTCCGGCGGCAACTCGAATGCCAGTGGAAGATGAGTTCTTCCCGCCGTAGTTGGAGCGGGGCCCGGGGGTTCGGAGGAGTGTTGTAGCATTGGAATTAGCAAAAGGACGTTGCTGTCCAAGTGAGTTGGAAACGAGGTTTCGAGTCCGACTTGTGTATTAGTGTACAAATACATGTACATAGTGTAGTCAGTCGGCTCGATATCTCGAAACTCATTCGGCGCTATCCTTTGGTTGCACTCCCTTGCCAAATTTACGCTTCGGGTTTTCTAATACTAAAAGACGCTGACAGACTCGAATACTGGGATGTCAGGATCAGTGTAAATCATAAAATATCTGCACAACTTGAAGCAAGCCACCGACCCCAAGTCAACTTCAGCTCATAGTCTGACTTCAATTCAGCCTAGGCCTTCAACCGAAAGCCAGACAGGGAGAAACATGCCTGAATATCCCTCCACCCGTTGACGGTTGTACAGATCAACAATACCAACACATATAATCCTGCTCTACCATATATGTAAAACCCAGCACAACAAGAAACGAAAAGAAAAATCCCAGCGGCCACAACGTGCAGAAAAACACTGCTACAAAAAAGCTACGAGCGTGTATATTGGCCTCTTGGAGTCAGTTAGATGTTAAGTGAGGTAGGGTTCAAGTGGGAGTGTCAGGAAACTGACGAAGAGATGAGGAGACAACGTATAAATGACCAGAACGAGTCTGGAGAGACTAGATACAGGTGGTAAGGTATATTAGAAAGGTCAGAGTCAGCCACACGTGGCTGGTATGATGAGGGACGACGGCGATTTCGTAACAGGGAGGAAATCAAAACACCACAATCGAAATGGAGTCTAGATGACGATGGGGAGCGTCCGCACTAGTGGAGGTGCGATAAGTTATTCACTGAGCCAAACAGACACGTAAGACTACGAGTAATGCCCGAGAAGACCTTCCTGTTGCATAATTACAGTGACTCGCTTGGGGCTACAAGGTAATCGTCGATGCAAAGTCCCATGTTACGCCCGAAATGAACCAGACGACCAGACATAGGGCAAGTTCGAGCCACTTGTTGAACAGGCATTTGGTATTGGTACACCACTAGGTGATGATCATGGGTTCCGAGGCAAGAGAAAATCCTCAACACGTAGTTCGAAGTTGGGCCCAAAGAGATGAACCAAACGGCCTGACATGGGACAAAACCCCATTTGATAATTTTCCACCGCTGCCCTATCTTCATTCTCGGCCGTAAGACTGATCGACATAGTATGGAGTTCCGTCTGGTGTTCTGAATCGGTATTGACCAAAGTCGGCAGAGGGATAGCAACTGCAACGACTTGGGTTTGAGGGGAAACCGAACAGAACACGAGATGATTGTCGCAGTTGAACAGTGGCGAGATCCCGGCATCGTCTTGGGAGCCAAATCGATCGTCATAGTGCGAGTTGGGCATATTAAAATGCAATTGAAAGCGTCCATTGGCCTCTGCAGTGCGCTGGATGGCACACAGACAGATTGCCGGGGGGTCAACTATGGCGCAGAGATGATTATCGAAAGGGACTCCGGCGCGTTGTTGCCAAATCGAGATAGCACACGTTGCGATAGCGGGTCGTGTTCGAAGGATGGGTCGTGACAAGGATTTTGGCGGGTTCACAACGAGCGGGATTTGGCTCAAGTCGTAAACCGGGAGCTTGGCGATGGACTCCAAGGCCGGAATACCCCAAATCAAGAGTCGCCCATCTTCTGAGTCCCATACGATGATTGATCGTTCGAAAGCGTGTATCTGTCCAACCGTTGGGTTACTATGATTTGTAACTTTGCAAAGCTCAGTATCTTACCGATTCACATTTGAGAAAGGAGAAATTCACGAGCCACCTGCACCCAGTCCCTTGAATCCAATTCCACATGGCGAAATTCTCTTCGACGTCCATATCACAAAGGAAGAGACATTCCTGAGTTAGACGGACAGTGGGGTCCCATCCGGTGACCTTGAGCTGGCCTTCTAAATCAAATCTAGGGTTTGAGGAACAAGGGTCTATGCGATATACCCTCACTCTGACTTCTCCAAAACTGTAGTGAGGTGCCCGTTAATATGAGTACGGCGGTGCGGGGGCAACCATCTTACCCTGTGGTGTGCTTTACTACAACCACCACCACCAAATCCTTGCCATCCGAGCTCGGAGCAACATCCTTTATCCATAAACACTTCTCCTCGAAAGGATTCCCCGCAATCCGCTGCTGCCCTTCTTCCAACCTCGCAATGGGGAGAAGCTTCATAGGAGCGTGCGCGCTGTACCCTACATCCCAGAGACAGAGCCTATCATCGTCCTCGTCGCTCCCGGAGGTGAGGAGGTAACGACCACCAGGGACAAGATACACCGAACGCACGCTAATCGGTAGTGCTCGAGCTCGACCCGTCTCAGTCGACGCTGGGATGTATCGGATCCGGCCATGAAGTGTACGGGTTTGATAGGCCACAGGATCCCTGACACCATCATACTTTTTGACAAGATTGACAAAAAGATGAGGCGACAACGACGCGTATTCTAGTTCCGATACGGCCATGGTGTCTTTGGGGTACGTTGGCTTGAAGATTCCGTAGCGGTCACAAGTTTGGTCCAGGGCCGTCAACCAAATGGCTCTGGCCTTGCTAATCCTGTAAATGGTATGGCACGTCTAGTCGCCATTAATCCCAGTGAGCGAATAAGCCCAATCCGATAGTCAACCTTCGTCCATTACCTTCCGCATTGAAAGAATGTCGATTGGGGCCAGGAAGTTGAGGATATGTATGACGACGTCCGGCGGCAACTCGAATGCCAGTGGAAGATGAGTTCTTCCCGCCGTAGTTGGAGCGGGGCACGGGGGTTCGGAGGAGTGTTGTAGCATTGGAATTAGCAAAAGGACGTTGCTAGCCAAGTGAGTTAGAAACGAGGTTTCGAGTCCGACTTGTATATTAGTGTACAAATACACGTACATAGTGTAGTCAGTCGGCTCGATATCTCGAAGAGTCGAAACTCGTTCGGCGCTATCCTTTGGTTGCACCCCTTGCCTTGTCTGCCAAATTTACGGTTCGGGTTTTCTGATACTAAAAGACGCCAAAAGTCAGTGAATACGCTGACAGACTCGAATACTGGGATGTCAGGGAGAAACATGCCTGAATATCCCTCCACGCGTTGACGGTTGAACAGATCAACAATACCTTGAACACATATAATCCTGCTCTACCATATGTAAAACCCAGCACAACAAGAAACGAAAAGAAAAATCCCAGCGGCCACAACGTGCAGAAAAACACTGCTACAAAAAAGCTACGAGCCTGGATATTGGTCTCTTGGAGTCAGTCAGATGTCAAGTGAGGTAAGGTTCAAGTGGGAGTGTCAGGAAACCGACGAAGAGATGAGGAGACAACGTATAAATGACCAGAACGAGTCTGGAGAGACTAGATACAGGTGGTAGGTATATTAGAAAGGTCAGAGTCAGCCACACGCGGCTGGTATGATGAGGGACGACGGCGATTTCGTAACAGGGAGGAAATCAAAACACCACAACCGAAAGATGACGATGGGGAGCGTCCGCACTAGTGGAGGTGCGATAAGTTATTTACTGAGCCAAACAGACACGTAAAACTACGAGGGGTGATGCCCGAGAAGACCTCCCTGTTGCATAATTAGAGTGACTCGTTTGGGGCTACAAGGTAATCGTCGATACAAAGTCCCATGTTACGCCCGAAATGAGCCAGACGACCAGACATAGGGCAAGTTCGAGCCACTTGTTGAACAGGCATTTGGTATTGGTACACCACTAGGTGATGATCATGGGTTCCGAGGGAAGAGAAAATCCTCAACACGTAGTTCGAAGTTGTGCCCAAAGAGATGAACCAAACGGCCTGACATGGGACAAAACCCCATCTGATAATCTTCCACCACTCCCCTATTTTTATCCTCGGCCGTAAGACTGATCGACATAGCATGGAGCTCCGTCTGGTGTTCTGAATCGGTCTTGACCAGAGTCGGCAGAGGGATGGCGACTGCAACGACTTGGGTTTCAGGGGAAACCGAACAGAACACGAGATGATTGTCGCAGTTGAACAGTGGCGAGATCCCGGCATTCTCTAGGGAGCCGAATCGATCGTCATAGTGCGAGTTGGTGATATCAAAATGCAATTGAAAGCGTCCATTGGCCTCTGCAGTGCGCTGGATAGCATACAGACAGATTGCCGGGTGATCAACTATGGCGCAGAGATGATTATCGGGAGGGACCCCGGTGCGTTGCTGCCAAATCGAGGTACCACACGTTGTGGTAGTATAGTGTGTTGGGAGGATGGGCTGTGGGAAGGATTCCGGCGGGTTCACGACGAGCGGGATTTCGTTCAAGTCGTAAACTGGGAGCTTGGCAATGGGCTCCAAGGCCGGAATATCCCAAATCAAGAGTCGCACATCTTCCGAGTCCCATACGACGATTGATCGTTCGAAAGCGTGTATCTGTCCAACTGTTGGGTCATTATGATTTGTTACTTTGCAAAGCACAGTATCTTACCGATTTATATCTGAGATAGGGGACATTCGCGTGCCACCTGCACCCAGTCCCTTGAACCCAATTCCACATGGCGAAATTCTCATCGTCGTCCACGTCCACATCACAAATGAAAACACATTCCTGAGTTAGGCGGACAGCGGGATCCCATCCAGTAATCTTGAGCTGGCCTTCTAGATAAAATCTAGGGTTTGAGGAACAAGGGTCTATACGATATACCCTCACTCTGACGTCTCCAAAACTGTAGATTGTGAGGTGCCCGTTAATCTGAGTACGGCGGTGTGGAGGCAACCATCTTACCCTGTGATGTGCTTTACTACAACCACCACCACCAAATCCTTACCATCCGAACTTGGAGCAACGGCCTTTATCCATAAATCCTTCTCCTCGAAAGGACTCGCTGCAATCCGTTGCTGCCCCTCCTCCAACCTTGCGATGGGGAGAAGCTTCATAGGAGCGTGCGCGCCGTACCCTATATCCCAGAGACATAGCCTATCATCGTCTTCGTCGCTTCCGGAGGTGAGGAGGTAACGACCACCAGGGACAAGATACACCGAACACACGTTAATTGTTCGTGCTCGAGCTCGACCTGTCTCAGTCGACGCTGGGATGTATCGGATCCGGCCATGAAGTGTACGCGTTTGATAGGCCACAGGATCCCTTACACCATCATACTTTTTAACGAGATTGACAAAAAGATGAGGCGACAACGACGCGTATTCTAGTTCCGATACGGTCATGGTGTCTTTGGGGTACGTTGGCCTGAAGATCCCGTAGCGGTCACAATTTTGGTCCAGGGCCGTCAACCAAACGGCTCTGGCCTTGCTAGTCCTGTAAATGGTATGGCACGTCTAGTCGCCATTAATCCCAGTCAGCGAATATGCCCGATCCGATAGTCAACCTTCGTCCAGTACCTTCCGCATTGAAAGAATGTCGACTGGAGCCAGGAAAGTGAGGATATGTATGACGACATCCGGCGGCAACTCGAATGGAAAACGAGTTTCTTCCGCCGTAGTTGGAGCGGGGCCCGGGGGTTCGAATTTGGAGGAGTGTTGTAGCATTAGAATTAGCAAAAAGACGTTGCTGTCCAAGTGAGTTGGAAGCGAGGTTTCGAGTCCGACTTGTGTATTAGTGTACAAATACATGTACATAGTGTAGTCAGTCGGCTCGATATCTTGAAGAAACTCATCCGGCGCTATCCATTGGTTGCACCCGTTCACTGACTTGCCTTGTCTGCCAAATTTACGCTTCGGGTTTTCTCGTACTAAAAGTCGCTAAAAATCAGCGAAGACGCCGGACAGACTTGAATACTAGGATTTCAGGACGACAAGACAACAGTGTAAAAAATTCAAGCTGACACAACAGGCCACCGACCTCAATTCAAGTTCAGCTCATCTGTTCACTCTCACTCTCACTCCACCCAAGAAGACATACTGCAACGTTAGCACGTCGACTCAGACAGCTCAAACTCATGATCAAGAACGAACTCAAATCGACGATGCCAACATATATAACCCTGCTCTATCACACGTAGCCCAAAAAGCATTGACAAACCGATAACAAAAACAACAAAGAAAGCAAGGAAAAAAAAAAGGAGTCCAAAAAATCCCCCAAGTCCATCCTTGAAATACGATACGACAACACGCTCAAGAATCATACCCAAGGTCACAGCGTTACACAAAAGAAACGTCCATGTTGTCTGTCTAGTCGCAATACACTACCTACAAAAGAAAAAGCGTCCGTACAAAAAAAAAAAGGGACTCAAAAGAGTAAAAGAAAAGGGGGTCGTAATATCAAGTCATATAGTAGTATACTGGGGGGGTAATNACGAAACAAATCGACATGCATGCAGGTGTCTGGATGGATGCATACTAAAGAGTACTAGGTATACACGGCGGGA
>JANBPK010000871.1:0-90001 GCA_027579435.1 Candolleomyces eurysporus | reverse complement strand
GACGATGCTGCTGAGCCTGGGTTGTGACAGCACTGCTGCAGTTGTAAAGCTTCCAGGAAAGAGAGCACGCAAATTGAGATATCTGCACTCTCCACAATGAAAACAAGAATTGATTAGCGTCATGAAAATATAGTGCGAGGGAGGACAGAGAGACTTCCGTGTTCTTTTGATCCCTATCTTCTCTACGACGTCTTCCGTCTTTCGTAGACCAGCTGTATCAGTGATAATCACTGGCAAACCACCAATATCCATGGATAATTCAAGGATGCCTCATGCGGTGCCTGGGATGGGCGTGACGATCGCAGCTTCACGTTGAGCTCTAAGAGAAAGTTATATTTCAGTCAGTTGCGGCGCTCGAGAACAGAACGAAGCAGATATACATACCCAAGAAATTCAGCAAAGTGCGCTTCCCAGCATTCGGTGGTCCAAAAATCGCGAGCCGAATACCCGATCGCAAGAGTTCGCCCCTGCGGTGATCGTTCAAGGATCCTTGGATTGTATCCAAGACTTTCTGGAGCCGCGATTTAGCGTCTTCGTACACGCCTTCTTCGATTTCTTCGCCCTCCCCAAAGTCGAGGAGGGCCTCGACTTTGGCAAGGCTGGATATAATGTCCGCGTGGAGTTTGTCATATTTTTGTTTTGTGACGCCCTGAAATCGAAAGAGTGAGCCTCCCTTCGGTTATACAGAATGGAAAGATACGCTGAATTCACCTCAGCAGCTCTGACAGCGACTTTCCTCTGCCCTTCCGTCTCTGCATCAATCAGATCCTTCAAGCCCTCCACCTGCGTCAAATCCAGCCTCCCATTCAAATACGCGCGTCTCGTGAATTCTCCCGGTTCTGCAGGTCGAAAAGTGGGTAGTTTGGAGAGGGCCGAAAGGGCGGCTGAGATAACTGCACGGCCGGAATGGACGTGCAATTCGAGTACGTCTTCGGAAGTAAATGATTTTGGGCCTGTCGTAGATCGAGTTTCAATAAGAGTGAGTTCTCAGGAACAGTTTGAAACGAAGAAGAGCGGAGGACGAACCTTTGAAGTACACGACTAACCCGTCATCAATCGTCTCTCCACTCTCTGGGTGTACAATCCGACGTCGTTGAAGCTTCCAAGGTGTCGGTTCTCTGAGCTTTCCTACCCAAGTGATGTCAGTCTTACTACTCACTCCATAAAGGTAGTCTATTCGCTCAGGCAGCTGGATGATATATTGTACAACAACAAATGGTCAGTTTAAATGGCCACATTCGTGATTCACGCAAAACTCACCGTGCTCGTGCAGGCCAGAACTTCAAATATGTCCATTCAAAGAAATGGTAGCTCATACTCTCAAGCTGTCGTTTTCTTCAAGTCTTGGGAAACAAAATCAGGTGGCAGAAGGTCGCTTCTTCCGTCTCCTTTCCCTCAAGTCTCAGCATACTGGGTACCGTACGTAAATGTCAAGGCTGTCTGGAAAGACCCATACCTCGACTTATAATAGAGCTTGCTTTTTGCCTCGATCACGCGATCCTGGAGATACCTTTAACTTCTGGATTTCTATTCAGCGCATAAATTGTTGTATACTAAGTCCCTAGTGGTAAACCCAGGCAAAAAGAACTAAAATTCTAGCATTATGTACTACTCTGGCTCCGCTGGAAATCCCAGAGTGCCTTGTTGGCCAATCGGCGCAACACCCTTGGCCGAAACACTTCAGATGCAGTCCAAATCCGGGTAGGTAATCCCAAACAACGCAGAATGGAACGGCTCCATAATCTACACCCTGGCTTGCAACGATACCAGGGGCACTAAAGACGAACAATAAAGGAAGACTGAATTTCAGTTCAAAGTTTGGAAAAGATTGAGGACTGTACGCACTGAACGGTGAAATCGCTGGAAGACATTCCTGAGGGAATAAATCTGCTTGTGTACGACGGCCAACGACACCCACCAATCAGCGCTGGGTGGCGGATGAAGGACCTTGGAGTGTGCGATGCCCCTGTACACAAACGGCCAAGATGGAAGTTCGGCCAAGAATTTGAGGAAGCTTTCCGGGTATGAAAACTGGGTGTCACAACCCCCTTCAATACCATAGCATCAGATTTATACTGTTGAAGAGAAACAAAGCATGAAGCAGAAGCAAACTCACTCGCACACACCCGAACGAATCCATCCCAGATGAACACCCTTCTTTCACGCTCTTCAAAATACAGTTTCCCGCAACGGCCAGGGTCATTGAGGAAGTCGAGCAGCGATTTGTGGTAAAAGCCATATTGGGTCGTCGTCTGGTCGCTGTGAGGTGGAATCTGAATCAATGAGTGAAGGGTTCCGAGCAAGTGCTCTGCCTCGTTGCTCTCTGGGTCTGTCTGCAGGAGCATGTTAATATTGAAAGCAGAGCTAGGGCAGAAATAATCGATTAGGTCGATTGCGTAAATCCACCGTACCGAAAGAGGCGGATCTGGACTAGACTCCAAGATGCGCATGTACAATGCGTCCAATTGTTCGAGTGGATTTGAACTTGTTTTCCGAGTGACTTCCATCTTCAAAATAGCATCTAGCAATGCCTTCGGAGGCTCTCGTTGACGCGTGTCGAGCAATCGGATGACGGTTGCCGCATAGATGAACTGACCCGACGCATTCTCCACCAAGGTCTGGATCGTTCCTGGTGGTGGCCATGACAGAGGAAAGCTGTAATGACGACGAATGAGATCGAACTTGGCTTCCAAAAANGAGTGTGATATCCGCGTCGGCATTGTGCTCTACGTTCAAATCGAGCTTCTGGGCGAAGGTGGGATTTATTTCGGGGTCGAAAAATTCACGGAATACGGGCTCGGGACGGCTGGCGATGAGGATACGAAAGGGAAAATCTCGATCCAGTGACGCTGCTTGAAGAACTTGGAGGATCTCCAACTGGTCTTGCGCGTTCGTTCGTGTTGGCGTGGCCCGTGGGCCTGCAATCTTGGTATCGTGGTATTGTTCGGCTTCGCATTCGTCCAGGCCGTCGACGATGATGGCTCCCCGCAGCTCTGGCCCTTCGGATTGACGAACTACCTCCCGGAGAGGGGCCAAAACGAGAGTTTCCATCTGTACGTGCAGCTTCTTCTCGAGAACGCCCGGGTTCTTCTCCATGGCAGCGGAAATGGCGTTCTTTAAATCCTCTCGGTGCTGGGCCAGCTGGTGTGCGATGGTTGTGACGAAGGCGGTCTTGCGGCGGCGGCCAATGGACGCTGACCAGGATGCAAAGAAGAACGTCGCGCCCAAAACACCATCCTCTGCACAGCGATCTGCCAGTGATCCCATAACGGCCGTCTTCCCGGTGCCTGCAGGCCCTGTCACCCATTTAATCTTCTTCGGCTGCTCAACTTCTCCGTCACCATCCACAATCCAGCGGTACAAGTTGGCTTGGACGGCGACGCGCGTCTCTGGATAGCATTTGGGGGCATCACACCGCTCAGCCGAGTCATGGATGGCACCTGCTGCAACCCGAGCCTCGAGTTCTGTATGTCGCAATAAGAATCGATTGAGACGCTCAGCTACAGCTGTGAGCCAGACTCACTGCTCAGTGGATCCGCTGAGGGGTTCACGTTCGTAACATTTGTAACATTCGTAAAGTTGGAGTTGTCGATGCGGAAATCGTGGGCGTTCTTGAGGTTGCTAGCCATGGGGCGGTCGAAGTGAAGGAAGGAGCGAGGCTGGACTGACCACGTTCCCGCAGCCTGAACGGTTTACAGTCGTCTGCATAATAATTTGCAGTCGCTGTCAACTAATTTTTGCGCGCGGAGCAGAAAATGTGACGCCATGACGTATAATGTCACGGTTCAGCTGCTCACATAGACCGCTTGACGAGCATTTCAACCAGCGCATCCAAATTTGGCGGCATGACCGTTGCTGACAGCTGTCACAACTCACCTTGCAAAGCAAAAAACTACTGCAAGTTATTATGCAAACGACTGTAATAGCGTCCACCTCGTGTGTTTGTGAGCTGTTTGTCGAGTGTCTATGCATGCTCATCTGACCCAGGGGACACGCAAGAAGAGGTGGCAAGCCTTATCTTGAACAGGCCCGCGGGCACAAACTGCCGAATTCGCTTCCCGGCGCAGATCTGATGTGTTCTCGATTTCCCTCTCAGCTCCGTCCTACGTTTACTCTCCATCTTTCCAGCAGCCGCAGTGCTCTCATTCAAGCAATATCCAACACCGCAGGCCGATTCCCGTTCATTCAACCTCAGGCGCAATACCCTCTTCCCCCTAAGCATCTCCGACAAGCTCATCTTCTCCAACCTCTCCTCCCCAGTCACAAAGTATCCTCGATCGCCTCCTCTTCCGCATCTCGTTACCGGGCTCATGAATATGCCCCATGACTCTATCTGGGTTCACCGATTTCCGAGCACCTTCAAAAGCTCCGGCGTTCTGGGGACGAGTTTGAATTCTTGCTTTTTGACGCTCCGTTGTTGGTAGGGCTTGGTCCTACAGGTCCGCTATTGGTTGGAGTGCGTTGACGCACTTGGCAGCGTCTTGTATCAACAATTCGCAGGTCGTTCCAAATGCTAGTGTGATGAAGGAGGCGCTTAGGAAGGCCTCGGCGGGGATGGCTCGTAAAGGGGATGTGCTCGATGGAAGAGGGGGAGGGGATCAAACGTCTAAACCCATACCGATCCACATACTCCCTGTAAGCCCTACTCAACCCTCTATCCCTACCCTCCATTTCTCAAATCTAATTCGCGGAAGATTGGCCTTGGATTCATCTGCGCCTTCGAGTGTGCTGCTGCTACACCTACTATCGAGCCAACGCGAATCAGGACCATCACTGCAGAAGATAAGAATCATCAAGCTTGAAGCAGTCTACTACTCACCATTTCGTCCACCCGTCACCTGGTCCCATTCTGCAATAACCATCGATTCTCATCGAACGTCCAGCTATGGTTCCCGAGCTGAAACACCTCATCTGCCTCGCACTTCCGTCGAACTGCGAATGGTGGATGTTCCGACTTTCACATGGACAGTCAAATTTCGATGACGAGGTCTTGAAGGCCCTGCCCCCTCGGTGATGGAAGTGGTGGTGATCGTTCAGAAGACGCGATACTACCAGTGTGTCCGAGCGGATAAGGCTAGGCTCCCCGGCATGAGGACACCCTCTCAGGTGTACTCGAACTAGGCGTCGGTCTCGAGGTTGAGAAGGATTTTGAGTCGGAAGAGGGTTGTGTACGTCTCCACCGGTTCTCTTGTGAAGGCAAGCCCAAGGCTGACTAGATCTGCCAGGTCAATGGATTCCAGAGGAACGTGTCCAGACGTCTCAACTATTTTCTCTGACCGCTCCGTGGCTTTAGGACGTATGTCTGAGCGCTTAATGGGTAGCGGATGTTGACGTTCGAGTCGCAATTCTTGCAATCGCTCGTCTGTGCTTCAAGTTGGCGACGGTCAGATCTTGTCTCAGCAACGCTGCTACTTCTCCGGGGATCCCCAATTTCCCAGTCTGCCTCCGGGTAAGTAGAGCTCCTCTGAAGCATTAATTTTTCTTGTTGAGCCCCTCCGACTCCTCGCAGATCTTGACCAGGATACCAGCTTTTGTCGGGGCGTCACTTCTGCATTTTTTGGATCGGAAGAGAGCAAAGGTACCGTTAGGTGCGGCCGTTTCGGTCTACGGTTTTCGGGCAAACAGAATAGAACCCTATTTGGCTACTGCCAGCTGATCATTCAAGTTGGCAACTGCATAACCGAGCGCAGAGATTGGGGTCACATAGATACTACTGAATGAATCCCATACGAGTCTACATAAATCTGAATGTGCTTTAAGATTATTCCACGCAACCCGCCAAGTAATAACGAGTTTATAAAAAAAAACCTTGTAGACCACTGCATTGATTCACTTACGCTCTCCATAAAAAGGTTCAATAGGCACTTCCATGGCTGCTTGCCGAGTCCGGGACGCAACGTACATATCAAAGCCACCAGGCTCTCCTGGAGGGTTGGACAAACCAGTCAGATCAACGATAGCCAAACAACCGCAGTCAGAGGTACTCACTCGAATTCAGGTCTTACAAGAACAGTGCAAAGCAAGCGAGATAGCAAAGTAGGTCCGCATAGATTGTCGACAGTTAGAGGAAAGGAATGTTTGTGCAGTAACAACGGAATACTAGCTGTGTTTTTGCGGACTTGACCGAGTGAGATCGTGCGTTTCAGTGTTGAACCAACAAGCAGGGCTCGCTGCGTCGCTTAGGATGTCGTCCGTACCAAACCTAATTAATTGAGGTCATATCTGCAGGTTGAGTTGAGGGGAGAAATAACAACACCTACCGCTTTCCGAGACCTCCGAAAACCCTCTCAAAAACTCTCTAGCTCCGTCACCCGTTGTCGATGGTGCATCCAACTCGAGGTCTTTGTCGCCGGTGCCACCTTCAAACCGAGGTGCGGGCGGTAGCAAACTCCATCCGATAGTCTCGATGTCCAAGCACCGGGTCAACGAGGGTGTTGATGTCAAGTCCACAAGATCGGATAAGGAACAAAGTGTTCTCTCGGGAGATTAAATCATGCCAGCGAGATGACGCTGCTGAGACGGCGCTGCTGCAGTTGTACAGCTTCCCGCAAAGAGAGCACGAAATTGAGATATCTGCACTCTCCACACTAAAAGCCAGACATTGATTACTGTCATGAAAATATGGTGCGAAGGAGAACAGGGAGAAGGAGAAGTGAAGAGTACCCACGCCTTCCGTGCTCTTTCGATCCCTCTCTTCTCTAAGACGTCTTCTGTCTTTCGTAGACCGACTGTACCAGCGATAACCACTGGCAAACCGCCAATATCTAGGGATCACTCAAGGATATCTTGCGTGGTGCCTGGGATGGGTGTGACAATTGCCGCTTCGTGTTGGACTAAAAAAAAAWGGTCAGAATTTAGTCAGTTGTGGTGCAAGAGAGGAGAACGAAGCGGACACACTTACCCTAGAAATTCAGCAAACTGCTCTTCCCAGCATTCGGTGGTCCAAAAATCGCGAGATAATACCCGAACGCAAGAGTTCACCCCGACGGTGATCATCCAAGTATCCTTAGACCGTATCCAAGACTTTCTGGACCCTCGATTCAGCGTGTTTGTACACACCTTCTTCGATTTTTTTCACCCTCCCCAAAGTCGATGAATGCTTCGACGATTGCGAGGGCAGATATAATGTTGGTCTTTGTTTTGTGACACCCTGACATCGAAAGAGTGAGCCTCAATTTGGTTGTACAGATGGAAAAGTTACGCTGAACTCACTTCAGCAGCTCTCACAGCAACCTTCCTCTGCCCCTCCGTCTCTGCATCAATCAAATCCTTCAGTCCCTCTACCTGCGTCAAATCTAGCCTCCTATTCAGATACGCGCGCCTCGTGAATTCTCCTGGCTCTGCAGGTCGAAAAGTAGGTAGTTTGGAGAGGGCCGAGAGCGCGGCTGAGATAACTGCACAGCCGGAATGGACGTGTAATTCAACCACGTCTTCGGAGGTGAATGATTTTGGGCCTGTAGGGGATCGAGGTTTAATATGAGTGGGTCCAGGGACAGTTTGAAAGGAAGAAGAGCGGGGGACGACCTTTGAAGTACACGACTAGCCCGTCATCAATCGTCTCTCCACTCTCTGGGTGTACAACCCGACACCGTTGAAGCTTCCAAGGTGTCGGTTCTCTGAGCTTTTCTACCCAGGTCATGTCAGTACTACTCACTCCATAAAGGTAGCCATTAGGATACCACGTACCATTGTAGAAGATGGAGAGTATGGCTTAACCATCCTCCCCCACACTTCCTTCAGCGCATCAGGACCCAAAATACGTATCACACCCACACCGGCCTTCCCTGCGGGTGTGGATAACGCGTAGATCGTGCTCTTCTGCGCGTCTGAGGGTGGCAAGACGATACTTTCGCTATGAAGATACCGTCTTGGAGCTGCATTCTGGGCCAACTTCGGTGCGACGAGCCCATGCCACGATGCTGAAGAAACTCGAGGTCTTGTTAACTTCTTGTTGAGTGCATTTGCATGGGTTCCTGACGATGAGTGAACAATGTTTCGAAAATAGTTGGGTCTAGATAATAGATGCCTAGGAAGTGTACATGGAGGAGACCGCAACATGCGGAGAGGCGTCAACAAATAAGTCCAACCTTGGTCCAACCATCAAAACACTGTTGACGGAGCAGTCAGAGATTGATCCGGTCAAGTTCGCATTCTTCCCCGCTCTCCGATGCCTCGAAAGAAGAAAAACATAAATATTATATCTAGGAAAGATGAGGGATAATATATCGCTGAAATAAAGAGAATGGAACCAAAGGTCAAGTTCTTAGGGGTTCGTCGGGCTATGGGTGGCCCACTGGGTAAACCTGATGATCGCTCAGGCAGCTGGATGATATGTTGTACAACAACAAATGGTCAGTTCAAATGGCCACATTTACGCTAAACTCACTGTGCTCGTGCAGGCCAGAAATTCAAATATGTTCATTCAAAGAAACGATAGCTCATACTCTCAAGCTGTCATTTTCTTCAAGTCTTGGGAAACAAAATGAGGTGGCAAAGGGTCGCTTCTCCCCTCTCCTTTCCCTCAAGTCACAGCGTACTGGGTACCATACATAGATGTCAAGGCTGTCTGGAAGGACCCATACCTCGACTCGGAATAGAGCTTGTTTTTTGCCTCAATCACGCGATCCTAGAGATACCTTTGACCTCTGGATTTCTACTCGGCGCATGAATTGTCATATACCAAGTCCCTAGCAATCAACCCAGCCAAAAAGAACTAAAANTTTTAGCATTATGTTCGACTCTGGCTCTGGGAGCCCCTCTGCTTGAGATCCTCGATTGCCTTGCGGGCCAATCGGTCAAACGCCATATAGTCATTTCGGCGTGGCCAAAACACTTCAGGTGTGATCCGGGTAGCGGATCCCAAACGACGCAGAATAGAACGGCTCCATAGTCTACACCCTGGCTTGCAACAATACCAGGGGCACTAAAGATGAACAATAAAGAAAGACTGAATTTCAGTTCAAATTTTGGAAAAGATTGAGGACTGTACGCACTGAAAGGTGAAATTGCCGGAAGACCTCCCAGAGGGAATGAATTTGCTTGTGTGAGACGGCCAACGACACCCACCAATCAGCACTGGGTGGCGTATGAAGGACCTTGGAGTGTGCGATGCCCTGAGGTATAATTGACCCTAAATCGTATGGAAGGGAGGCCAAGAATTGGAGGAAGCTTTCTGGGTATGAAAACTGGGTGTCACAACCCCCTTCAGTACCATAGCATCAGATTTATACTGTTGAAGAGAAACATAGGATGAAGCAGAAGCAAACTCACTCTCACACACCCAAACAAATGCATCCCAGATGAACACGCATCTTTCACTCCCTTCAACATACAGTTTCCCACAACGGCGAGGGTCCTTGAGGAAGTCGAGCAGCGATTTGTGGTAAAAGCCATATTTAGTCCTCTTTTGGTCGCTCTGAGGTGGAATGTGAATCAATGAGTGAAGGGTTCCGAGCAAGTGCTCTGCCTCGTTGCTTTCTAGGTCCTTTTGCAGGAGCGAGTTCATCTTGAATACATCAGCACCGATTGTGTACCCACTGAACAAGTGGATCGCATGAATCCACCGTACCGAAAGAGGCGGATTGGGACTAGACTCCAAGATATGCGTGTACAATGCGTCCAACGGTTTGAGTGGGTTTGAACTTGTTTTCTGAGTGGCTTCCATCTTCAAAATAGCCTCCAGCAACGCCTTCGGAGGCTCTCCTCGATGATCCCTGTCGAATATCCGGATGACGGCCGCGGCGTAGACGAACTGACCCGAGGCATTCTTCACCAAGGTCCGAATCGTTCCTGCTGGTGGCCATGATGGAGGAAATTTGGAACGGTGACGAATGAGATCGAACTGGGCTTCCAAAAAAANGTGTGATATCGGCGTCGGCATTGTGCTCTACGTTCAAATCGAGCTTCTGGGCAAAGGAGGCGGGATTTATTTCGGGGTCGAAGAATTCGCGGAATACGGGCTCGGGACGGCTGGCGATGAGGATACGAAAGGGAAAATCTGGATCCAGTAACGCTGCTTGAAGAACTTGGAGGATCTCCGACTGGTCTTGCGAGTTCGTTCGTGCGCGTGTGGCTCGTGGGCCTGTGATCTTGGTATCGTGGTACTGTTCAGCCTCGCATTCGTCCAGGCCGTCGACAATAATGGCACCCCGTAGCTCTGGCCCTTCGGATTGACGAACGACCTCCCGGAGAGGGGCCAAAACGAGAGTTTCCATCTGTACGTGCAGATTCTTCTCGAGAATGCCCGGGTTCTTCTCCATGGCAGCGTAAATGGCTATCTTTAGATCCTCTCGGTGCTGAACCAGCTGGTATGCGATGGTTGTGACGAATGCGGTCTTCCGGCGCCTGCCAATGGACGCTGACCAGGATGCAAAAAAGAATGTCGCGCCCAACAGACCGTTCGCTGCGCAGCGACCTGCCAGCGATCCCATAATGGCCGTCTTCCCGGTGCCTGCAGGCCCTGTCATCCATACCATCTTCTTTGGCTGCGATTCTCCGTCACCATCCACAATCCAGCGGTACAAGTTGTTTTGGACAGCGACTCGGGTCTCTGGATGGCATTTGGGGGCATCACAGCGCTCAGCCGAGTCATGGATGGCGCCTGCTGCAATCCGAGCCTCGAGTTCTGTATGTCGCGGTAAGAATCGATTGAGGCGCTCAACTACAGCTCTGAGCCAGACTCACTGCTCAGTAGATCCGCTGGAGGGTTCATGTTCGTAACATGATTCGTAAAGTTGGAGTTGTCGATCTGGACATTGCAGGCTTTGTTGAAGTTGCTGACGGTGGCCATGGGGCGGTCAAGGTGAAGGAAGGAACGAGGCCGGACTGACCACGTTCCCGCAGCCTGAACGCTTTAAAATCGTCCACCTCGTGTCACTGCTGGGAGTGGACTTTTACGCTGACGGCAAAAAGCATGCGAAACAAACTGAGAGCATAAAACTTACCGATTGATATCTTGCACAACAGATTATATAAGAACCTCCGTAAAAGATTATTTTATGGCAATGTAACAATTGGCGTGAATTTCTGAGTCGGGCATTTTTTATCCTTTTGCATTCTTATTGTTGTCACCGAATGTTGGCCAGTACTTTTCATATTCAAGTTGATTCCCTTGTTCTCATCTCAATAGGCTAAATCCAAATGTTGTTATAGCGATGAACAAAAACTGAAATCAATATGTTGCATGTACCGTCATGCAGAATGTTACAATTTTCAAAGACATTCTATAGGCGGCAGAATGCGACATATGTGTAAAATTTAGACGTTGGTTGAAGATAGGATTTGGATGCAACATTTTGCAACCAGCTCCTTGCCATCGCGCCCTCAGCGTACAAATCCATGGCTCTGGTGGCAGCAAGGTATACCATTGTTTTTGAGCTTCACCACCAGATATTTAAGAATTTCACAAACATTCAGGGTGATGGCATCTCATGCTGGTATCTGGCCATGAGTTGACCTTTTATTTGAGCCAGTATCCAGGTCTGCCCAAGAGGGCTATTTGTGGGTAGCAGCATTGCTATCAGGCCTATCAGAGTGGCAAAGCTGTTACGCAGTTGTATACCTGGCGCTTCTGGCAGACCGGATCATTTTGCAAGTAGTCATCCTACCACCCAAAATTTGATGTTTCAAGGTGTGGCATTGGTAGGGAACCATGGCAGGTCGGTTTTTATGCTTCTGATTTCCTTTGTTACCCCCCAGATGCATAGAAATCGACCTGCTATGATGCCACTCAACAGATCACCCTGGGATATTGCTTTTTGGGTGGGGTGTCCCTCAGCACTGATCTATTGAGGGTGTTAGAATCAAGGAACATGGCGGATCAACAGCAAGTGGATGAAGTCCAAAGATACTACTCAAGTCCTAGACCTTTTGGAGTTCGCGATGGGGATGGTTGTTAGACAGCATTTCTTGCAGGGGTATGCAAGTCCGCGTTCTACGCAGTTACATGTAAGATGAGTATGTGGGTTAGACATACTGTATACTAGATAGAGGGTAGGTGATGCTGAGAGTATGTACTACTGACATTGCTTGTATAAAAGTGCTTCAAGCTTTATTCATACTAAACCACACAGTTTTATACTACTTGAATCTGTGACTGTAATGTCACACTAAGTCACCTAGTGGTCTGTGCACTATTGGCTGACTGAGCATTGCGTGCTTAAGACATGCTTATGACACTTTGCTCTGGATGCTGAACCTAGATAACTACTAGACCTACTATTTACTGAGTTTACTGCGTAATACTAATAATAGAGGTTTACATAATAAGTACTGGAACAAGCGCCTATTTCATGTAAGTTCAACACTCTCCTTCGTGTTCAATTCCACAGCAAATATTAAAGCGCCAATTTAAGCTTAGTGAAATACTAAACCTAATGACTTGCGGAATATTTCAAATTTAACCCTTCCAAGAGGTTTAGTGAAAATATCCACTGGATTCTCATTGGTCAGGATGTAGAATAAACTGACTTGTTTATCTTCCACATACTCCCTGATCTTGTGATGTTGCACTTCAATATGTTTAGCGGGTTTTTCCATGACTGGATTTGAGGCATTAAAAATAGTGCCCTGATTATCAACATAGATTGGTGTGGGAGTTTTCATTGGTAACCCTAATTCTTCCAAAAGTAGCTGAAGCCACACAACTTGCTTTGAGCAATCAAACAGTGCCATAGATTCGGCTTCTGTGGATGACATAGCTATTGATTTTTGGGTATAGGATTTCCAAGAAACCATGCCGCTCACAAGGAGGACTAGATTGCCCATCTGGGAGAGCCTGTGCATAGGATCCTGGGCATAATCAGCATCAGTGTACGACTTGAGGCCATAGGCCCTTGCGTCCTTCATAAACTAAAGAATAGTTACGAGTACCCGCCAAATATTTCATTATGTAAAGCACCCTTGATAGGTGCTCCTTGGTTGGGTTGGCGCAGTGCTGTGCCATTTTAGTAACAGGATAGGCAATGTCAGGTTGTGTTCCCAGCATCAAATAGAGCAAGGATCTGATCACTGATTGATACTTGCATGTAAGCGTCAAGTTGTTTGTTCCTGTATGCTTCAAAGGATAATATCCTTCAACCATGGGAGTTCTTGCCGCTTTAGCATTAGTCATGGCAAAGCATTCTAGAACCTTCTCAAGATAGACCGATTGATCCAGACTGATCTTATTGTTATCTATTTTGATTCTCATGCTGAGAAATTCAGTCAGCATTCTGAGATCTCAACATTCCCATTTTAGCATGAACTTGGCCTTTTTCTCATCAGCAAGGGCTTTGTTCCCAAAGAAGATTATGCCATCAACATAGGCAATCATAATTACAGCACCTTTCTGAGAGTGGAATATGAATATCCCTGAGTCTGTGTTGAGATGCACAAAGCCCATTTTCTTCAGACTGTTCAAGCTCCAGCCACCACACGTGAGCAGCTTGCTTGAGGCCATAAATGGCTTGGCAGAGATGGAAAACTTTCCGTTCCTGACCCTTTTGATGGAAGCCTTCAGGTTGTTCCATATAGATTTCTTCATCAAGCTTTCCATACAGAAATGCTGTTTTTATGTCTACTGCTGTCATGTACCATCCAAAGACGGCTGCCAGCGCAAAGACAAAACAAACACTCTCATACCTGACAACAGGTGAGAATAAAGCTTCAAAATCTATTCCCTCGATTTGAGAGAAACCCTTGGCAACATATCAGGCCTGTTTTTGGCCATCAGATTTAATATCAAAGACCCATCTGCCTTTGATGGCCTTTCTCCCATGTGGGAGTTTGACGAGTTCAAAGACTTGGCATCCTTTGAGAGCATCAATCTCTTTAGACATTGCCTTTCTCCATTCTCTTCTTTCGGCTTTAGGTCGCCATAATAAGTCTCAAAAGGTCCAATCTCGTGGACTTTTGTTGGGAAGTTTGTCAGAATCCATTTCTGGAACTGCTTGGGCTAGCAGAAATTCGACAAAATCTACTCTCCCATCACTGCATAGTTCAGCGACAGTAGCCTTCTGTCCACCTTTAACTGCCCTTCTTCTCTGTACTACCTGATTCCACTTCTTTTGTCTGTAATTTTCAATTACATACTCCCTTGTGAGAGTTTGACCTTCACCAGAAGTTGACCATTCTGTAGAACCGTCTAGGTCAGAGTGATCTGATCCAGAATCGTCAATATCATCAACTTCGTCTTCAGGTACAGGAGGAAGAGGTACATTTTCTGGAAGCAGTGGTGCAGAACTGGGACTGGGATTCCCCTTTTGTTTCTGCTTAGGCTGAGAGGGTTGTGTAGAACCTTCTTCAATCGCCTTAGACCATGATATCTCTCCTGATACCTCACGCAATATTTGTGTGGGTGCTTTTGATTCACCATAGACATTTCCTGGTTGACTCGGAGGTTTTACCTGGCAGCCAGAGCATCTAAGCTCCCCCTGAGGTCTATCCTTGGGTATCTCAGTGGGCTGTTCAGGCAGATTGTCGGTGGGCTCTGTCCTGTTGGAAGGAGGCGACTGATCCCTTTGGTGATGGGGACGAGTGAAACCTCTTTTCCATTTTGGAATAAAAGATTCTTCCTCAGAGAATTTTGATGGCTTGTTGTTATTCGTATTGCCATTGGATCCTTTGGTTTTAACCAAAGCATACTTTGGCAACTTCAAATCCTTTGACTTGGGAAAGGCTTGCTCATTGAACATAGCCTTGGTTCCTATTTGTAGCGAATTATCAGAAATTCGCATGAATTGTTATGGGTCAAGGTCTAAACCTTGGCACAATTATGGGTGATTGGTTTTGGAATACGAAGATCAGGTCGTCTTGGAAATGTCGAATAGCGATGAGATGCCGTCATCAAGTGATAAGAGAGAAGTGTCTGTTGTGTCAAATGATCAGTATACGTCAGGGATTTGATAAGACAAGAGATATCCCCTGGTTAGAGTTACCAGATGGATGTTCTGGCCAACTATGTTGACTAAAGTGTTGAGCTGTGTTTCGAGTATGAGGGTTCACCCCACATCAAGGAATGTAGAGCGAGTAAAAAGACGAGTGTAACGGCATTGATATGCCGCCTGCGTAGATACCCTCTCAAATTCGCGAATCTATTTGTAAAGTTCGCGAATCGACGAAGATAATTAAAAGAGATCTTCTTGAAGGAAGGGGAATATAAGAGTTAGAGTTAGCCCTGACTGTCAACTAAGCAGACACCCTAGAGAACAAAAGAACGTTGAGTAAGATGGTTCTACGACGACACTTTAAGTTCATGAAGGTCTCGTGAACGTATCTGAAACACAGTCATACTATTCAAAGTCTAACTAGCATGCCTGACCTGGCAAGGTACGATGCTAGGGGGAGTTGTGCACATCACAAGGGAATTCGCCCTGACACTCGCTAAGCAAAAGTCTTCATGAAGCAGCCGGTGGCTTCGAAGATTGATGAGCGATCTGCTAAGTCAATAAGCATTGATGTGACCTGAATTGGAAGGAACGGAAGCAGTGCTCAATGTCGGACAGCTAATTCCGAAGTTTGTGAACCTGTACGGAAAACCGGAAAGCAAGACTAAAGCTTATGGGGTCATCTACCCGAAGCTCAGTCAGCCTGTCCATAGCCAAGAGAAAGAAAGAGTCAGCAGAGTAGTGAAGCAGTATGGCTTGGTGGAGCCAAGCACCCAAAATTCGGATCAATTCGTCGGCTTAGGTGCGCGAACGGAAGGGCGCGCTCTCTGGAAGCAATCCTCGGTGAATATCCATGCGGACTTGACAACAGCCGTGTCCAGAACAGGTTTGCAAAGTGCCTGGGCTGCGTTCTATGGCTCGAGACTCAACTCTCGGCCTTTGATACCCTCATGTGATTGTGTTTCTTATCTCTCTCTGTCTCTGTCATCTGTTTGTTTCTTTGCCTGTTTGCCAAACAATAATTGCCTATATCTACGTCTCTGTTTTATTTATTATAGCATTAGCGGTGATACGGCAGCTGCCTGCATACCCCGAGAAAAATTGCGAATTAATAGAACTTTTCTTCGGAAGCTCTTCTGAATTAAAGCACTTAGTAACGATAACGACTTATAGAACTTAGCATGTCTTCTGAACATTGCGAAACCAAGAGTCGAAGCGGTTCCCGGCTTCAGACTTAGCAGCTCTCAAGGATCTGGCTCAGAACCTAAGTACGACAGTTCGGCAGTGGTGCTTTAAAATAGGAAGGCCCTGCAAACATATCCGAAGGGTAGCGAATCGATTTGGAACCACAACTGCGTGCCCAACCTGGCGAGGTACGGCGTAGGAAGAGAGTCTGCACACTACAAGGGACATTCGCCCTGATATTCGCTAAGTGGAAGGTGTAACGTCACTCTGTGGCTTCGAGGACGTGATGGCAAATCCGTTAAGTCAATTAAACATGACAGTTACTGGATCCGGAAGTACAAAGCGGCTCGGTTGAGAATTTCTGAAGAGCCGACTCAAGGTGTGAACTGATGCGGARTRGAGACCGGACCCTCGGCTGTCTTCAGAACCCAAGATAGGTTTCGGTCTTGTGAACCGACGTGGATAACAAGGAAAGCATGGAGTGTGGAAGAATGCGGAATGCCTAGAGCTGGGGCAATGACGTGATGAGGGCTTGGGAGTGGTGCCCAGCGAACCGGATAGACGGAAGTAGGGTCGGGAGCAAAGGTACTCACCTCCGAACCTATTCCAAACTATTGAAGCATGTGGAAATAGTGGAGTGCCGCTTCGGCAGTGGTTCCTAACGCATCACGATGCAAGTCTAGGAAGGTCGAGGCCTAGTTCTGGAGCCTGGATACCCTCATATGATTATTTCTGTTTGGACTGGTCGATTTCATGTGCTTATATCTCTGTTTGTTTTGAATGGGTTTGCCAAAATTATTTACAGTATTTAATCTTGGACTCTAAGTAACTGAATCTACATAGCGGGTAGCTAGCATTGTATTTTGCGTCCGGGTCCGTTGATACGGCAGTTGCCTGTATACCCCTAGAAAAATCGCGAATTAATAGAACTTGTCTTCGGAAGCTCTTCTGAATTTAAGTACTAAGTAACGATAACGACTTATAGAACTTAGCATGTCTTCTGAACATTGCGAAACCAAGAGTCGGAGCGGTTCCCGGCTTCGGACTTAGCAACTCTCAAGGATCTAGCTCAGCGACCCAAGTACAACGGTTCAGCAGTGGTGCTTTAAATTAGGAAGGCCCTGCGAACGTATCCGAAGGGTAGAGAAATGATTCGGAATCATAACTACGTGCCCGACCTGGCGAGGTACGGCGTAGGAAGAGAGTCTGCACACTACAAGGGACATTCGCCCTGACATTTGCTAAGTGGAAGGTGTAACGTCACTCTGTGGCTTTGAGGACGTGATGGCAAATCCGTTAAGTCAATTAAACCTGACAGTTGCTGGATTCGGAATTACGAGCGGATCGGCTGAAGGCTTCTGAAGAGCCAACTCAAGTTGTGAACTGGTGCGGAGTAGAGACCAGACCCTCGGTTGTCTTCAGAACCCGAGATAGGTTTCGGTCTTGTGAACCGATGTTGTTAGCAAGGAAAGCATGGAGTGCGGAAGAACGCGGAATGCCTAGAGTTGGGGCAATGACGTGATAAGGGCTTGGGAGAGGTGCCCAGCCAACCGGATAGACGGAAGTAGGGTCGGGAGCAAAGGTGTTTACCTCCGAACCTATTCCGAACTATCGAAACATGTGGAGACACTGGAGTGCCGTTTCGGCAGTGGTTCTGAACGCGTCCAGACATGAGTCTGGGAGAGTCGAGACCTCGTTCTGGAGCCTAGATACCCCTCATATGATTATTTCTTTTCGGACTGGTCGATTTCATGTGCTTAYATCTTTGTTTGTCTTGGATGTGTTTTGCCAAACTTATCTACCATATTTAATCTTGGACTTTAAGTAACTAAATCTACATAGCGGGTAGCTAGCGTTGTATTTTGCGTCCGGGTCCGTGTTACCCACTGAATCTACAAGAGCCTTTTCTGTTATCTTTTTGCATGTTTAAGTTTCAGAAGCGTTTCGGAGGTCCGTGTCCTTTCCACTGCATTGTCAAAGTTATATCATGTTGAGACCGTGTTCTCACTTCTGAAGTTGAATCCGTGTATCGTCAAAGTCTGTTGTCTACGAAGTTCAGCTTCCGAAGCAATAACATTGAACCCGGTTGAGCCTTAGCTNCCCCCCCTCAAACTTGCGATTGCAAAGTTTACGTTCCGAAGCCCAAGTCCAGCTTGACTTAGAGCTTTTCACTATACCCTTGCCTGCCTCTTATCTTCCGAAGATACTTGGTGTGTTTGTTTTGTGTGTGTGTTGGTGTTAGAGTTAGGTTCTTTGTCTTGTTGTGTTTTGAGCCTTAGAACGCGACCTGCGCATCAGCGCCACGTCGGAGTTTATTACAGCCACCCAGCCGTGCCACTAGCCATGGACTTTGTCGTTTTGAAGGTTTCCTCAAGCCGCTCCAGCACCTGTTACTCAATTAATATGAAGCCGCCTGATTTCTGAACTCCCAGGTAGTGCCACCTGAGAGCCCTGACAGTTGCGTTGTAAAGGTATATGACTTTCTGAAGCTGCTTCAGTTGAGCCGCCTGACTTTTAGCACGACGTCAACTAGAGTAGCTTCTCCGGTCCGGGTATAATACAACTGGGGCGGTTTCAAGTTGACAGCCTCGAGTAGCTTCAACTCTTGTGTCCCTAGAGTCATAGTACTGACTCTTTTCCTTCTCAAGCCGTGTGAACCTTATCGATAGCGTAGTTGTTCTTGTACTTAGAGACTCAGACTGCGTCAAATTTGTAGTTTATTATTGCAAAAAGTGAACCTATATTCGCTAAAATGGACGCGGTCATATCAGCGGCTACAAGCACAATGAATTTGATCCTTTTGTGAGGCCGCGCCTTGAGGGTATGCGAGCCTTATTAAACCTCTATACGGACCCACGATCCAACACGTATGGGAAATGGGGTGCCTCTCCCGCTCACACATTTCCTACTACTTCAGTGGCAAATGGCGATATTTTGCACAACATGTCAATAGATGATTTTTGAACTTATATTGCCAAAAACAAAGCCTGAAAGCAATAGAGGCCTCGGAACATGCCGCGCAAAGCAACAGCCCGCTGAACACAAGTTAGTAATTATAATTGTAGACAAGATTGGAGACAACAAGAGGTGAGAGGGAATTATATCNAAAAAAAATGTGAATGTGAAATGACTGCTCAAGTCCAAGTCGACAAAGGGGGAAAGGTAAGATGTCCTCTAAAATCCGTCTCAAGGGTATATAAGGTGTTCCAGTTCATGTGTACACACTTGGCGTACAAACAAAGTACAAGTCCAATCAGACCTTGCCAGGCAACCGCAATATACTACAAATATTCAAGAACGGACCATGAGAAAAATCCATCCGCATAAGGAAATAAAGAGTCCTAAACAGGCGATGAAGTCAGCTAAGCAAACTGAAAGGAAATAGGGCAAGTGAACCGATATTCCGCTTAGAGTCAGTACACTCCCCACAATGTGGGTAATTAAAATCAATAATCCCGTTGCCCGACTTGTGTATGCCTACATCCAGGTTTCTCAACAATAATATCAATTATCGCTACCACTCTGTCTCTCAGATCATCAGACTTTGTCCAAACCCACTTCAAATGTCTTCCAATGTATCCTGAACCAGCATCTGGACACCTAACCACAGTATCTGGATGGCGCAGGGTGCGTTCCCAGCCGCAGTGGCTCTCAGGCGGCGCGCTTATATACTTTATGCTGTGACTATGCTTCAACACCTCATGTGATGCCTAGACCTTCTAAGAATTGAGTCTTTGGAGAATGATGGCAATGATACTCCGGGGCGTTGGGAAATAAAATATACAGCACTAAATTAGTCGCTTCTTGAGACAGAAGCTTGTCACCACCGTATGTGCGTCTCTTGGTATTTGTGTCATTCTCTTGCTGACTTTGGCAACTTGACAAGGCAGCTGTTGAAAAAAGCTAACTTGGCAACATGTTTTAAAGTTCGGTGTACTTCGAGTGTAGTGAGACGGAAGACCTGGTGCAGGTTGCAGCGCATGTTGCAGTGTCTCTCCTGCAGCACTTCTTCTTCATCGGTATCACGCCAATCGCAGAGCTTTGCTCCAAGAACCAAGAAGAACACAGCCATTGTGATATCGAAGACGCAGTGGGAAAAACAACATGAGTCGCCCGATTCTAATGCGTCCATCTTGATTCTTGCCTGCCTTGGAATGAAGACACAACTAGGAGAATCAAGTCTCGTGAGTCGTTATATTCTTGTCTAGCAGTGTATCACGGATCCAGCAGGCCGACCAAACCCAAGTTACTGACATTGATCAAAATGGAAGCCTGTGTTCTCTCTGGACCTGGGAATCAAAAGACACCTGAATGCAATGACCCGGTGATGTGGAATTAAACAGAGGCTTGGGGCTTGGGGCACGCTTTGGGCATGGTGAATGTATAAGAACGCAAGCCGCCCCGAGGCTCATCCGTCTTACATCTGACCTCTCCCCACCCACTTGCACTCAATGCAATGCCCTCCCATTTCAAAAACGCCAGCAACTTCAGCATCGAGGGGGACACCCATATTCACGTAAAGAATAACAATTACTTTGGGGAGCGCCTACCCAAAAGTTCTATTGAGAGTGAGTAGCTTTGGAATGGGAGGTTGCTATTCTGGGACTGACCTCCGCCGCCTTGGTACTGAAAGAGCTGCGAGAGCACATTGCAGCTGGAGCATTGCACAACTCCGACGAACGCTGCGACGCACCGAAGTGCCACCCAGAAACTCGAGTTGCGGTGCAGGACGAGGTTGTAAGCTGGATATACGATGGGGATACCGACGATGAGCCCAAGGATATCATGTGGGTGACTGGGCCTGCGGGCTCAGGCAAGACGGCCATTATGGGCTCAGTTGCCGACACCTGCCAGGCGAAAGGTATCCTCCGTGCTGCCCATTTCTTCTCGTCGTTCTCCGGGTCGGCAAATAGGCGCTCAAAGCGACCTCTGGTGCCTACATTGGCCTATCAACTCGTCCAGCACAAAGCCATGAACCAAGTTGCAGACCAAATTCTCTCTGCCATCAAACACAACCCTGCAGTTTTTGACCACAAGCTCGAGGTGCAGCTCGATCAGCTTGTTTTGGAGCCCTTGCGAGTGTGTAGAGAAGGCAGAGGCGCATGGCCCAAGGTCATCATCATCGATGGTCTCGACGAATGCGAGGCGGTCCAGTACCATGATGAAGCTCAAAGCAACGCACCTCGTCGATCCAAAGAGGATGATCAAATCGAGGTTCTCTCCGTGTTGAAGCAGGCTGCCAGCTGTCCCGATTTCCCCTTCCGCATCGTCATCGCCAGTCGTCCCGAACATGCCATCAAGCGNTTTTTTCACTGATGTCGCGAAGTCGCTGACCAGGAAACTGTTCCTCGATGGCAAGTATAACCCGGACGCCGATATGGCGCTATTCCTCGAGAGCAAGTTCACGAACATTTGACGTGACAATCACCTCCTGTCATCGTGGCCCAGCAAATATGTACGCCGGACCCTGATCGACAATGCGTCCGGGCAGTTCATCTATGTCGCGACTGTAGGGCGATTCATGGAAGGATCGGGCGGGGATCCTAATAAACTCTTGAACCAGGTTCTACAGCTTCCTGGTTTCAGGGCCTCTACCAATGTACTCGCGCCTCTGTACGCGCTGTACACCCATATTCTTGGATCCAGTCCAGATTCAACCCTCAGCATTCTCTGGCTCAACGTGATTTTCTGCGAACAATACCTGGGCGCAAATGTGGAAGCCTTATATGTCCGCTTGTTTTTGGAATCGTATCCTGGCGAAGCATTGTATGCGTTTAGAAATCTCAACTCATTGATTTCCGTCCCCCCTATGGAAGATCACAACTCACCGTATCGCTTGTACCACAAGTCCCTGGTGGATTTTCTGCAGGAAAGATCCAGGTCCGGAACCCTGTACATAGAGTCAAAGGTGGTGCTGGAATACTTTGTCAACCGCTACTTACACCTTTGGAAGAGTAGGTGCTGATCTGTTTCCTTTGGTACTGGGCTGAAGATATTTTGTAGGCAGAGGCCCAGAACACACTCTAATCCCACAAGAAAGGGAGGTTTTCTTTGACCACTTCTTTTGGCAGAGTATTGTATCAAAACTCTTTTCTGAGTCTGCCAAGGAGATGAGTAGCCTGGATGCAAAGATTTTGTCCTGTGATGTTGCCTGGTGGGTGCAGCGTTATTTGGAATTTCCAGGTGGATACCCCATTCCGATTTCTATCAACTACATCTTTTGCAAGGTCCATGTGACGGTCAGTGCAATTGTCTAAGTCTTTGAATCCCTGGCAGGCTCAGACCTTTCCCCGACTCCATGGAGTGGAAGGAGGGTTCTGTCCCTGCAATACGTCCATCAACTCTACAAAGATAAAACTACCGAAAGCGTGAGAATGATGTCGATATCCAAAACTGGGCTTGTGGGCAATAGTTGTCTTATATGTCTGACCCCATGATCCACCCAATGAAGATCCGGATCCCCGACTCCACGAAGTGGACGGTCGTCTTCTATGCTTGTTGACAAAAGTCCCTGTCAGGTACCCGGCACTCTTGACTTGCAGGGTTGCCCTCCTTATGGCTGTTCTTACTCTGTCATGCAATACTCCAATTACTATCAGTCTTGCTCCGCACTAGTGCGAAGATCCAAATGAGCCTCTATGTTCTCGTCCTGCGCATGCAACGGCGGGATGCACTATACAACAAATATTGCGGCAGCGCACTTGCCATGCCTCTTTGCTCTTCTCAATTCAAATTCTTCTGATTAAAATCTGTGCCTTCTTTGATTCACTGTACCGCGAATTGACCGGCGAGATCTCTGAGTACCGCGCGCGAGTGCGAGCACGCCATGGGCGTGCGTCAGCGAGCGGACCGAATATTTAGTGGTGCTAAGTGCCCCATAGTCCTTAAAAATAGATGCTGAACTTTGTGAGAATACCTCACAAGAGAGTCGGGGACTGGCGCCAGAGGCGCCGCTACGATCTTTGTAGTGTCATTGGTATACCCGATGCCGCCCAACTTGCAGGCATGTCAGAAGTGGGCTAATTGAGGCCCTCAAGGCCGCCAATTGGGAGACCCCAACCAGGTGGCGCCTACTACGCCACCGATTTTTTCACTTGAAAGAATGCGATGCAGGGTTGACAAACCCGGTTACATTGCATTTGAATTGGGACAAAACAGGCGGCGTCTACTACGACACCGATTTACCACTTGGAACAGCTTGGAACAGCGAGACGGAGGTGACCGGATGGTGATTTCATTCTCTACCCACCAACATTATCTATCTTTGGACCGATCGGCCGCGGTCTTTCGACCTTAAACGTTGTGAATAGGCACTTAGATATCTTATGTACGATTTTGAGTAATGTAAACCCTGAGTTGGCAGCTTGGTGTAGCGGATTCACGGTGCAGGCAAGAAGGCGAGCGATGAAATCATGGAAAGCGGACTTTGAAACTGAAGCTTTCTTGAACGACGACGTCCAAGCTGGGTTCACACCAACTCAAGGTCGATTGCGATCGGCAGAGCAGAAGGAACGTGAACCGAACGTCAAAAGAGCCTGCTAGCCAGTTCAAGGGGTGCTTTCGCGCCTGATTCAACTTCACCTCTTCCCCTTCCTCCTCCTCAAACTCGTATCCTCCTCTTCGTATTACTGTTCCGGCAAACAAGCAACCTTGGGACCCGCTACCAAACATGACGGCGGCGAGAAAGTAGCGGACCCACACTCGAATGAACAGCGCGTGCGGACCGAGTGGGCAAGGTTGCTCAATAGGATTGGGATCGAAGTTGGTGGAGTTCTGGGCCGGTGCGGCTCGTGTGCTGCAGGTAGGGTCTCTGTCGTTCTCTTCCTTCCCAATTCTCACGCGGATGTTTCCTTCTATCATTACTCGGAGGAACGACAAAGGGCCAACCACTACTGGTTAGAGTACGATAATCGGTTGCATGAGCAGGTATACCGGGTATTCGACCTCGGTAGGTTGTTCCCTCTCCATCCTGTTCCCTTGCATTGCTTTACCGTTACCGGTAACCAATGGTCGTGCGTTGTTTCAGGATACATACAGAGCGATACGTGCTCTCCAGATCCTGCTCGTGCACGAACATATCCCAGAGAGGGTCCGGGGTATTTTACAAGACCGCCAACAGGTGAGTGCGGCTCATCTCTCCCTCTCTCGCCACCCTACTCACTCATACTCATACTTACTCATCCTATTCTCTACGCTCGACTCCCAGCTATCAACAGACGAAACAGAGCAGCCGGCTACCCACGTGGAAAAACATCGTCAAATCGAACATCCTGGTCAGCACATGCTCACTCCAAAGCCGCTCAAGAACGTTTCTGGCTTAGCCACTCATCAAGACATGGAGCTGGCTTGGGAGGCTGTGTAGAGGGATTGTCGCGCGCCCCTTGAGGGGGATTAGGAGAAAACATGGAAAATAGGAGGAGGTTTGTTCTGTTTTTACGTGTGGGTAGTTTGGAGCTGATGATTCTGTTTTTTCAGTTGGCTGACTACGAAGCCCGAGCAGCCCTATCCCCCGTGTACAACCTCCCCGGCCAGGGGTGGGCTACGGATGGCATGCACTCTGAGAGCCCGTCGAGGGCTTTGGACTATGCATGTACGGACACCCTATCCTCATACCGTCCTCGTTCAACTCCATATATTCCCTTTGTATTTTACTGGCACTCATTATCCTGTTGCCCTCGACAGACGACGACTTCGCAGCCTACACTCTGGTAATACTCCCCAACAAACGCAAGAATATATATCCTCACATCTCTCTTCATGCAGGTTATGAACGCCCCATTCAATCTGTTCAGTGACCGAACGGGTCGTGGATGCGAGGAATCAAGACGGAAGCCAGGCGGGGCAGGACAGAAGATGAACTCAGGGTGATATGAGGTTGTGATAAGCTCTCTCCGTCATTTTCGCGCTTTTGTAGTCTCTATTTTCCGTGATTTTGCTATGGTTGCGTCCGTGATCTCAACTGTCTTTTTNGATATTTTNCTTTTTCTTTTGTTTTCTGTGGTGGCAGAGGCTGATAAGCGTGTTTGCAGATGATAAATGGGCGTGCTCGTTTGACTTTATGCACAACGTGTTCAGCTATTGGTGCAGGGTGGCTGGATTGGAGTCAGAGGAAGTCGGGGGTGACTCGGGTCCATGCGTACGGAGTGGGCAGAGCCGCTTGTTAGGACTACGATTGAAGAAGGTGGAGAAGAGGATGCAGAAGCGGGGGTGATGGAGCAGGTGTTTTCGACGGGTGTGGTTCATTCGTCGTGGGTCAGGCTCTCTGTTATTCTCCTGCTGGCGCTTCACTCACCTCCCTCCATAGTCTCCTAGCAAACAACGCGAAGTCAACCGCATCACAGGCAGTCATATACTGCGGATTTGATTTGGGTAGGTCGCCTTCCCTTCTCGTCCTTTTCTTCTATACCGTTACCATTTTGGAGAAGACTGACGGGTCTGGTTGATTGGCAGGACACATAAGGAGCGATATGGGCTGTCCAGATCGTCCTCGAACCTGAACGTATCCCAGCGAAGGTCCGGAGTATTTTTCAAGATTACCAACGGGTGATTGCGCCCTTTCTCCTTCCCTCCCTTTTCCTCGTACTTCGAACCATATTCGCTCTCTTTAAACCCGAACAGAGCGGCTGGGTTCCCATGTGGAAAAACAACATTGAAAAAAAGTCATGGCTGGGACACCCGCTTGCGTGCTCATGGCGAAGCCGTACTCAGAAAATGTTTCCAGCCGATCCACTCGTGAAGATAGGGAGTTGGCTTGGGAGGCTGTCTGAAAGAATTGTACTGTTCCACTCGTGGGCGATTGGGAGAGGAAATATAGGGATGGGGAGGAGGGTTCACAGCTGATGACGCTTTTTCAAATATGTTGGCTACGAATTTTGAGTGGGTTATGGTCCGTGTACGGCATAAAACGTCCCTAGCAGATGGTTGGTCGCAGATGACGTTCACGCTGAGAGCGCGTCGAGCGCTTTGCACTACGCATGTACGTCCATCATCCATCCTTTCCTCATTCAATCTTGTCTCCCTCCATGGTTTATTGACACGCTTAATTCTATTCTATCTCCCTTTCCTTTTCCCTGGAGCAGGACCTGGTACTAATATTATACTGGCTCGACATAGTCTTCACACGACGTACCCTAGTACCCTACTTCTACGCGCTCTCTGGTCCAGCGTTCAAGACCCGGGAACCGGTGCGCGAGATTGCGAAGAATGATTATGGAGCCTGGCTGATCGTGACTAGCTTAATGCTCGTTCTCGTTCTCATTGTCCCGCTCAGTTTACTTATCTATGTAATTCATTCAACTAATGTTTCGTGTACAGGACGAAGACTGCAGCCAAATGAACGCGTGATACATGCTCAGCGCAATGGACTTCTACCCCGTCAACTTCGTTTCGGGGGAGTATGTGGTTGGGTCTCTATTCTTTGAGTCCATTTGTCTCGAACTGCCCGACCCCTCATCCTCCACAACTCAGACAAGACTATCTCACTCACGGTCNAAAGACCGGGGGCACGCACGAAACCCTACATCAAGTCACTCACAATCAACACGGCGTGAAGCTGACCGCGCCTGTTTTAAAGCATGGGTAACTGCTAGCTGCGAGCGGGGATGTGGGAGTGATGTTTGAGATGAGTGATGTAGTGGGGACTGGGGTAGCGATCGGGTCGTTTTGGAGGTTCNTTTGGGTTTGGGGAGGGGGAGAAGGGGGGTGGACTCGGGATGGATTGTGATTGATACTGGACACTCCACAACATTCGTCGAGTTGCGACAATAGTGATAATAATAATATCGCTCCTATGTCTTGGATTGTCCCAGACGTCGATGTGATCCAGACCCATTCCTACTCGCAGTATCCAAACGGCGCATGCCTACCATCCCGGCGCCTCAGACAGAGTTCGATGAAGAATGCGTCCATCGAGATACTCGACCACACCCACCTTGCTTTGGGATGAGGACACAGTTTGGAGAATCAAGTTTCGTGAGTCACTCGATTTGCGGTCGATCCTTGTCGAGCAGATCACCGATCAGCTGAACCAAATTCGGACCACAGACGTCAATCAGAAATGACAGCCGTGTTGTCTCCATGGACATCGATAGGCGCCCAAAATTAACTGCAATGACCGAGTCATGTGAATTTAAGCACAGGCATTTTGGGCATGTGTCAACATATGTGATTGCGAGTTGCCACGAAGCGTGTCCGTATCAATCTCTTACCACCTCCCGCACTGCAACTGAGCGCAATGCCCTCCCATTTCAAAAACGCCAGCAACTTCAGCATCGAGGGGGATACTCATATCTATACGAAGTATTACAACCGTACCCACTATGGAGAACGCTCACCCAAAAGCTCTATCGAGAGTGAGTGGTGTCGAAACGACGGATTGGTAATCTGGGACTGACCTATGCTTTGCTAAAAGAGCTGCGAGAACATATCGCGGCTGGAGCGTTGCACAACTCCGCCGAGCGCTGCGACGCACCGAAGTGCCACCCAGAAACCAGGGTTGCGGTGCAGGACGAGCTTGTCAGCTGGATATGTGATGGAGACAGTGACGATGTGCCGCAGGAAATCATGTGGGTGACGGGGCCGGCGGGGTCAGGAAAGACTGCGATCATGGGCTCAGTCGCCGACACATGCCAGGGGAAGGGCACCCTCGGTGCTACCTTCTTCTTCTCATCATTCTCTGGCTCAGCCGATAGGCGTTCGAAGCGATGTTTCGTGCCTACCCTGGCATATCAACTCGTTCAGCACGATGCCATGTATCAGGTTGCAGAACAGATCCTGTCCACCGTCGAACGCAATCCAGCGATCTTCGAGCAAAGGCTGGATGTACAGCTCGATCAGTTGATCCTGAAACCGTTGCGAGCGTGTCGGGATCGGCCACGACTGCTGGATTGGCCCAAGGCCGTACTCGTTGATGGTCTCGACGAATGCGAAGCGCACCAATACCACAATACGGCTCGAAGCAACGCAAATCCTCGATCCAAAGAGGAGGATCAGACCGAAATTCTCTCCATATTGAAGAAGGCCGCCAGCGATCCCGACTTTCCCTTCCGTATCGTCATAGCCAGTCGTCCCGAACACGCCATCCAGTCCTTCTTTACCGAGGTAGCCCACTCCATGACAAGGAAATTGTTCCTCGACGAGAAGTACAACCCAGACGCCGACATGGCGTTATTCCTTGAGAGCAAGTTTGCCATGATTCGACGCCGATGCCACTTCCCTTGTTCTTGGCCCAGCAAAGACGTACGGCAGACGCTTGTCGCCAATGCGTCCGGGCAGTTCATTTACGTAGCGACCGTAGGGCGATTCGTAGAAGGGTCTGCTGGGGATCCTGACGAATTGTTGAATCAGGTCCTACAGCTGCCCGGAGTCACAGCCTGCACGAATCCACTCGCGCCTCTGGACGCGCTGTACGCCCACATTCTTTACTCCAGCCCGGATCCACCCCTCATCATTCTCTGGCTCAATTTGATTTTCCGTGAAAAATTCTTTGACCAAGAACCCAGCCCCATGTACTACACGGAACCAGCGCCAGCAACAGTTATTCGCCTATATCTGGAATCGTACCCTGGCCAAGCGTTACATGTGTTCAGAAATCTCGGCTCGCTGGTTTTCATTCCTTCCATGGACGATGACCGCTCACCGTATCGGCTGTACCACAAGTCCCTAGTAGACTTTCTGCAGGAGAGATCTAGGGCTGGAGATTTGTACGTAGAGTCGAAGGTGGTGCTGGAATACTTGGCAAACCGATACTTACACCTTTGGAAGAGTAAGTGCCAATCCATCTCTTTGAACATTGGGCTGACGATATTTTGTAGGCAGAGGTCCGGAACGCTCTCTGACCCCACACGAAGGGACGGTTTTCTTCGCCTACTTCTTTTGGCGCAATATTCTTTCGAATGCCTTTTCCGAGTCTGCCAAGGACACGAGTCGCCTGGACACAATTATTCTGTCCTGTGACGTAGCCTGGTGGACACGGCGTTATTTGGAAGGATGTTGGGACTGGGAGAGCGGTGCTAGTAAGCCCTCTATCAACTATGTCTTTTGCGTTGTCCATACGTCGGTGAGCGCAGTTGTCTGAGTTCTTGAATCCCCGTCACGCTCTGACTTTCTCCTTGCAGTGTCATTGGCATACTCGATGCCGCCCAAGTTGCAGGCATGTCAGAAGTGGGCTAATTGAGGCCCTCAAGGCCGCCAATTGGAAAACCCCAAGCATGTGGCGCCTAATACGCCACAAATTTTTTCACTTGAAAGAGCGCAATGCAGGTTTTTCGTCGGGACAGATCCTATGATTTCATTGCGTTTGGGTTGAGAAAAAACAGATGGCGCTTACTACGGCACAGATTTCTCACTTGGAAGAGTGAGACGGAGGGTTTAAGACCTGATGGTGATTTCATTCTCTACCCCACCAACATGAATGAATCCACCGCGTTGCTGCTGCAGCTAGCTCTCAAANGAAAAAAAAACTTGTAAGTTATTTGATCGTCTGCCACTCTACGCTGCTTTTTTCACTCACCAACCACGATATCATTCAGATCTCATCTCGGTGTGACCTTAAAGCCCTGCTATCTATCTCTGGACCAATCTGTCGTGGTCTTTCGACCTTCAACGTTGTCAATAGGCACTTAGATATCGTATGTACGATTTCGAGTATGTAATGTAAACCCTGAGTTGGCATCTTGGTGTAGAGGATTCACGGTGCAGGCAAGAAGGCGAGCGATGAAATCATGGAAAGCGGACTTTGAAACTGAACCGGCCCTCCATTGATCAGTCCCCCTGTTTCTTTCTTGAACGACCACGTCCACGCTGGGTTCACGCCAACTCGCGTTGCGATCGGCAGAGTAGAAGGAACGTCAACCAAACGTCAAGAGAGCCTGCTAGCCAGTCCAAGGGGTGCTTTTGTGCCTGATTCAACTTCACCTCTTTCCCTCCTCCTCAAACTCGTATCCTCTTCGTATTACTGTTGTATCCCGGCAAACAAGTAACCTTGGGACCCGCTACCAAAAATGACGGCGACGAGAAAGTAGCGGACCCACACTCGAATGAACAGCGCGTGCGGACCGAGTGGGCAAGGTTGCTCAATAGGATTGGGATCGAAGTTGGTGGAGTTCTGGGCCGGTGCGGCTCGTTTGCTGCAGGTAGGGTCTCTGTCGTTCTCTTCCTTCCCAATTCTCACGCGGATGTTTCCTTCTATCAGTACTCGGGGGAACGACAAAGGGCCAACCGCTACTGGTTAGAGTACGATAATCGGTTGCATGAGGAGCAGGTATACCGGGTATTCGATCTCGGTAGGTCGTTTCCTCTCCATCCTGTTCTTAAGCGGCTTTGGAGTGAGCGTGTGCTGACCAGGATGTTCGATTTGACGATGTTTTTCCACGTGGGTAGCCGGCCGCTCTGTTTCGTTCTGTTGATAGCTGGGAGTAGAGCGTATAGAATAGGATCAGTAAGTATGAGTATGAGTAAGTAGGGTGGCGAGAGAGGGAGATGAGCCGCACTCACCTGTTGGCGGTCTTGTAAAATACCCCGGACCCTCTCTGGGATGTGATCGTGCACGAGCAGGATCTGGAGAGCACGTATCGCTCTGTATGTATCCTGAAACAACGCACGACCATTGGTTACCGGTAAAGCAATGCAAGGAAACGTTTCTGGCTTAGCCGCTCATTAAGACATGGAGCTGGCCTGGGAGGCTGTGTGGAGGGATTATCGCGCGACCCTCAAGGGGGGAGAGAATATGAGGATCAGGAGGTTTGTTGTGTTTTTGCGTGTTGGGTAGCTTGGAGCTGACGATGATTCTGTGCTCTATAGTATGCTGGCTATGAAGCCCGAGGCTGGCCTGACGACTTTGCAGCCTGCACTCTCGCAATACTCGTCAAAAAACGCGAGAATATCCTTATATCTCTCTGCGTCCAGGCTATGAACGCCCCACCCGGTCTGTTCAGTGACTGAACGGGTCATGGAATCGGGACGAGGCCGGGCAGTGGAGGACAGAAAGTGGACTATGGTGAGTTGAGGCTTCAATCGGATCTCTCTGTCTTTTTCGCGCTTTTGCGCCCTCTCCGTTCTCCGTGATTCTACTATGGTGGCGTCGTGCAGACGAACCCGTCGTTGATCTCAACTGTCTTCTTGATCTTTTCTTTTTCATTTTGTTTTGTCTTCTGTGGCAGCAGCAGAGGCTAATGAACGTGTTTGCAGGTAAAAAATGGGGCGTGCTCGTTTGATGTTGTGCAACATGCCTGAAGAGCCTTTTGGGTGACCATAATGATTATACTAATGAGGTATGTGCTTTCTCCCCTTTGCTCTTCATCTTTCCCCTCGTTGTTTCGCTTTTCGTTCGTTTTCATCTCGGCGTCGCTTTCCTCTGCCTAGGGTGAGCCTTTGGATTGAAATCGCCTCGAAACAGCCTTTACACCACATACCCTACCCTTACGCACTCTGAGTTGCAGCGTCCAAGACTCAAGAATGCGTACAAGAGATCCCCGGGGAAGATCATGGGAACTGAGCTGACGAGTAAGCTATCATTCTGATCTCGTTCCGCTCTTATTCTTCTAATTATTCATTAGTTAACTGTCGTTTTATGTACAGAACGAAGACTGCGGCTAGTTGAGCTCACAGTTTAGATTCAGCGCGATGGGCGCTTACCCCATCAACTCCGTATCGAGGGAGTACATTCCCAGTTCACGTGGAATACGGACAAACCCTACGTCAAATCACTCACAATCGATGGCACAACGCTCATTCAGCCTGTTATCAACTACGAGCAATTCTCTGCCGCTAGAGAAGACGTGGAGGTGGTGTTTGAGATGAGTGATGTAGCGGAAGAGCGGGAGAATGATAGGGATAGTCTGGAGGCACTTGGGGCATGGACAGCGGGAGAAGAGGAGTGGACTCGGGATGAGCTATGATGCGCTGCTCTCTGAAATATTGCACGTGGGTAACAGGTATCGAATGTATCGAATCTCATTGTATGGCTTATGTACGTCTATGTTCCGATTTGCCAGCTGTAATAGTACTATCAGTACCATTTCTTGCTTGAATTATCAGACTTTGTCCAGACTCCCTTCAATCATCATTCAACGCGCCCAACACAACACTGCTGAATATCCTTCTGCCCACCTATCTCATTCTTGTTGTTCTTTTCCTTCACTTCCTTTAAGTTCAACAAGGCGCCAGACAGGATTCACATTCCAATAGTCTGCCATCCAGCGCTAAGTATGTATTACTTAATGAGAAACATGTTCTAGACAATGTCACAACTTTCACTCAGGAGGATTGATCTGCCACAAGAAGACCCCTGGTTCAAGCTTTGGTGGGTTGCTGAGTTCCTTTGAATGACTGACCGTTAGATGAGTCCGCCCACCCTTTCTCGTGGGGCCAGATTTATCACACCTCAGACACTGCCACCACTGTGTTCCTTTGACGAATTTTAAATGCTGGTCCCCCATCCTGAATTGGCAGTTCTTTGCATGAGACTTTGCCGATTTCCTGTCGATGGCTGTGGAGCCCGATGTCCCGCAGGTACGACAGTGCCAGTTTGTGCCCTGCCATACGAAGTCGGCACCATAACTTTGATCAGGGAGGAATCCTGGGTGGTCGCCGCCATTGACATGGCTCTTGCTGACGCCCTTGTTCTTGTCCTCTGTCTCCTTCCCCATGGTTATGCCATCTGTGTGGGATCCTTCGAGGTCTTCAGAGTATGTGCTGGTTCCTTTGTGTGTTTCCGCATCTATGATAAGGGTTTGAGCAGCAGCATTGGCAACAGAATCGTTCAATTACATGGTGATTGGCTTGATCGGTTGAGGCGTATTGTGGTGGTCAGCTCACTGGAAGTTAATTTGGTTTGTGCAATGCTTGTCGGATGATCTGTTCGAATCGTGACTAAACGTGGCCCAAGGGGATGAAGAGCAACGTACTGATAATGTCCTTGATGTTCATTGCAAGAGGTAGTCACTCAAAGTCACCGTCAGTGTCACGCCATCTATCCGTCACGCCAGTGTGCCCACTCTCGGGTTGCGTTTCCGTAATGCCGAGCACACCATGGGTCAGATCGCAGGTACTCAGAGCATGCACGCTGTCGGTGGACACGAACAGTGGCAGCGTTCCGAGGTTCATTGCCATTGTAAAAGGCCGTCCGGCAATCACCCCCTCCCCCCNGTGTCCGGAGCAAAGCCTTGCCCCTTAGAATTTCATATTCTCAGTATACATATAAGTGGTGCCGCTCCCTCCATCTGTATATTTCCATGAATTATGCAGATGACGACTATTTCCTCTACCTGCTCTTGAGTAAGGTGGTTCCTAAGATCAGCGAAATAGCCTCCACAAGCCCAAGGCTTCGGAATGGTTACAGTCAATTCTCCCGCTTTGGACGAATGTCGAAACTCTGAAACTGGATCTCAGAGGAAGTCTTTGGGAATGCACGGAAATTGAGCTGGCGACACGGTCACCGTGATGCTCAGAATTCTATCTCTCTGAAGTCCGAACATTCTCTCTTTTAAACCTTCCCCCCTTCAACAGTACAATCGATTCCTCACCAGATGCGAGTTCCCCAATTCCAATTAGTCGAGTTAAAGATTGGCTGACCCCAATGTGACGAAGACGGGGATGCACCGAAAAAAGTGATCCGAAGTCGTGCAAACTCGGCGGCTATCTCACCGGTTCCACCAAGAGGTCAAAGTGCGAGGAGAGTTTAAGACTTTACCGCCTTGGCCATGCGCAGTTGACGGCAAAGGATTTAACAGACATTACTTGCGGTCTCCCCTACTTGACCTACATTTCATTGCAGAATACCACCTTTACATACTCTGGTTTTGCGGAGGTATTCGATCGGCTGGGAAGATCAACTCCGCTACCACAGCTTGAAGTCCTCGAGCTTCTTGATCTCCCCCCAAATTTCGATGAGACACCACTTTTCCGATTCAAAGTCCTTTATGTGCGCCGAAGCGCCTGACGATCACCTACATCACGAATTTGATGAGGGGCTGATATGGCCAGCAGTATCTGATCAGACCTTGGGGTTGCTGATCGTAGACACCATCAATATCGTTCTGATGTCACAGTATCTGTACTTATCAACAATGATCAGGCAACATTCTCCAGGTAAGCCTGGTAGAGCTGAGTTACTTGGTAAGGACCCAATTTACAATTTTCTATCTAAGTAGGTTGATCTCATATTTCCAGTTTACAATACACGTTCCGAAAAATGATATGTACATTGATGTATAAAATATAAACCTGTCCCAAAAATTTATAACCCTGGAAGCTGGCTCCGCCGCAATGCCCACTACTTGCGGACAGGTTACGATATCGTTGAAACGACACACCTCCAAAATTGCAAGTAGAACTCGCTTGCGATCTTCAAGAAGGCTTTCGGGGTGTGTGGTCATGGTGACGCACTATATGCAGGACAATCCAAGAAACATCATTCGAATTTGCTGGTCCTCCAAGTCGAAGAACCGTTTAAAACAGCATCGCCGGGAGAATATATACAAAGTTGGCAAGATCGGAATCCTATAGTACACGGAGAGTCGAAGCCTCTATATCGGAAGGAGTGTTGATTGTGGTGCATTTCTTGCGTGTACTCTGCTTGAATTCTGTGATTCAACTGGTCTAAACGCGGCCGCAGAGAATTGAGAGCCCAGTCGACGAAGTTTACGCCAGAAGGCAGAGAGCTAGAAGACCGTCGTCATCAGCGGTCATGAAGACAGCAATTGGCTTACCTACCTTCAATTTCAAACGGTTCAGCAAACTAGGAGATTGTCTGCGGGTGGGAAGGCATCGAAGTCTATGAGTATGCCCAGACTGTCCGAGGGCATGAAGCTTGTGCGCGAGACCGATGGGATACGGTTCATACACCTTCCCAATCTCGCTCTGGTTGTCGTCGTCTTCACCGCTGGGTTTGCCAGCATTGGTCTGGGATAATCAACCATCATCAGCTGTTGAATGTAATCATAAAACAGATAGGTTTACGGCGTAACGCGCTTGATATGCAAGCTGCCCTTGGAAGCGGGTGTCGGTTGTTTGCTGAAAGACGGTCAGTACTCAATCCCTTGCCTTCTAACGCCATTGGACACTTACCATGAGAGGATCAAGATCGCCGGGTTGCAGAAGAGTGGGAGCAGTCAGAATCGCACCAAGCGGCGGGAATTGCAGGTTGACTTCAATGCTGGTCAGCGCAGGATTGAAATCCTGCATCATGAGCAGAGGACTGCCGTCGGCTGCAGTGAGCACGAGCGAGAAGGACGGCGACGGAAGGCGGGAGGGAGGCATCTTGGGGAGCTGTATGGACCAAATAGTAACGAGACTACGTCAAGAAAAGTATGTCAGCTTGTTGTAGAATAGAATAGCGTAGCGTAGTTGGTAGATAGCAGAAAGGGAGGGACGAAGGAGCGGTGAGCCAAGAGGAAAGAGCCAGCGGCAGAAGGTGTGAGGTGGTGGTGGAGCAAGGAAAAAGAGGAAAGAAGCCAGCGGAGCGAAAACGGTGGCTTAAATAGCCAGAAATTCAGGGTCTGGGATCATGGCCTTGAAGACATGACCGAACTCTGTCTGGCAAGAAATTTCACAGAAATTGGCTAAAAAGGGGTGCTTTTGCTCATCCCTTCCGAACGTCAACAGCTCCTCCGAAATTCCCCTGCCACACCTGCGTGCGTCGTGGGCCCGGGTGTTGAATTCTCTGCTTGTATTGTTTTAGGGTTGCTGTCGGTATGTCTGCCCTTTCCTACGCTGGCCTCGCGGCAATCTTCTCGCCGCTTCTGTCCTTTCAGTGCCTCAACCTTTTCCTTCAAATGGCTTCAAGCGTCCTCGGCCCGTACCATATACTCGCAACGATGGCCACTTGAAGGCGAAGAAACCCGTCATTCCCTACAAAGTGTGCCGACAACCGCATCTTCATCATAATTCATTGAGGGGGGCAACGTCCGACTCTACATCCATGACAAGAAAAAACCCTTTTGCTGGAGGCTCTGCCTCTCCTTTGTGACCAATATCATCTGTGCCCGGGCCTATCTTCATGCTCGCAATAACGGCAAAGGAATGGAATGGTCCCAGCTATCGGTGGTATGCCTCTCTCACCTACGGAGACTAGCCATGTCGAGGACCAGCCCCCTTCGATCGAAGCTGCACTTGCGCCGCAGCCCGAGCCCACTCGATCGACGCCCCCGGTCATCGTCGCTCCCCACGTCAAATCCCATGAAGCTCACCCGGACTCTCTCCTCCCCGGAGTCGTCACCGAGCTGAGCGAGCTCGTCAAGCTCTGGGAAATCGACAAGCCCCAGCCAACATCCCATCCCATCGACGTCTTGCTCCTGCTGAGGACGACAACGCGGACAATCCAGACCGTGCGCAACTACGTCCTCTCCCTCCCAAGTGACTTGGTAGCCTCTATCAAGACCCAATTCAGCCGCACTCCTTGTTCATCCCAAGCCCCGTCCACGTCCACTCCTTCAACACCACCACTGAACGACGCAGATCCATCATCGTCGTCATCAACAACCGGCCCCCCACCCGACCCACTCGCCCTCATCCGTCGATGCTCGCTAGAAGTCCTTGGTGTCCTCCGCGAACTAGAAGAAACAGCCCGCCTCCCGCTCTCCGACGAGGCCTACGACGCCCACAGCGACGGCGGGGGGTCCCAACGAGGTGCCGGCAGTCGGGGCGGCCCCAGTCCCAGTCCACGCACAAGCCCACCCCTCGACCTCCCCTCCGCCGAAGACCCCTCCAGATCCCAGCAATACTACGGCGACCTCGGCATCACCTTCTCCCTCGTCCAGGTGCACGGCAAGTTCCAGCAAGTTCCCGTCTGGGAGGACGACGACGAAGACCTCTTCGACGACGAGTCCACCAAGGATAAGCGAGAGATGTGGCACGAGAGGCTCGAAGTCGGGAACGGGTGGTTATACAGATGCGACGTCCAGCTGTCCGAACTGGCGAGAGAATGCACCGTCATCTCCAGCTACCTCGACGCAGTCGACAATGCCCTCTTCCCACGCAGCGAGTTACTCATCGAAGGCGCCACTGGGAATCATAATAAGAGAGGGGGTGGGATATCGAGCGGAAGAAGATGGAGATTCGGACGAGCAGGTTCGCCTCGTTGACCCTGAACGGTCCTCGATCAAGGTCGAAAGTGCGACGCGTTAGCTCAGGCGAAGCGTTAGACCGTGGCAACAATGCCGGTTTTCAGGCATCCACACTCCTCCTAGATTCCTCTGGAGGCAAACAGAGAATATCAACCGAAATGCTGGGTTTGATGGGTGCACAAACCAAGATGGTGACAGAGCCTGAAGAGATGGAAGGTATCCGGGAGGAAGGCATCGATGAAGAGGACGAAGAGGATGGGGAGAAGCTCGACCATGAGCTGGAAGATGACGAACTTCCTGACTGGGTGAGACGATCTGCTTTCGAAGACGACGAGCTCGGTACATACGGTCTCCCCGCTGCCTCCAACAAGACGGGGTGGACGTTCAGAAGAACGGATAACCTCAGACTATGGATTGGGTGCGTACATCTCTTCTCCTCTACCGCAAATTTTGGTCAAAATTAACCTTCTTTCTCTCGCGATAGTGCCCTCAAATTGAGATACATGCTCCCGATCCAAATGCCCTCCCAGATCATCCACGCACTCCCTCCTTCACTGCTCAAGCTCCCGAGTGTGGTGTCCAACCTCGGGGGACCTAGAGGTCCACGGGGGAGCGCGCCGAGTTCGCCTAGGAAACTCGGCGGGTTCGGTCCCCCTGCTGCTCTTGCCGCTCCTGCTGCCTCGAGTATCGCACAAAGCAAGAGCTCTGGCCCAGCTACACCCTCTTCATCTGCGTCCTCGCCATCCGCCATGTCTGCCGCTCAAGACAGCAGCAATAACAACACTGTCAATTTGATGTTTGACGCCAAGGTGGCGGCACGGAAGGAAGAAGGATGGGAGGATATGCTGGAGAGGGCGTTGGTGAGGTGGATGTGGAAGGCGGTTGGAGAGAAGAGGAAGGCGGTGCCTACGCCTATCGGGTGATTGCTTGTTCTTCTTCACGTTCAATGTTAGGATTCTAGGGAAGAGAGTCCCTTTCCAGTGTTTGGATTGATTTGCAGGATGTACGTTGAACGCTGGGCTTCCGTTAGAAAAAAAAAAAAAAANTTAAATTTGCTGCGGAGCCTCTCTAGAGGCAAACCCCTGCATTCTAACGAGGGCGTCTGTAGCGAGCAAGGGGGAGTATGGAAAACGAACGGGAGGGGTAATGAATGATCGGAGGACGACGTGTACAGCACCACCGGGNTTTTTTTTTTTTTTTAATTCCAGGTTGTATTGCCCCTAGGAGTGCCCTATGTGTGGCCTTACGGCGATGTACAATATGTAGATAGCGTGACAAAGGTAACCACAGGCCCCTAGTGCCTTACGCTTGACGGAGACCCTGGTGTGCATCCTGAGACGGCTCGCCCCCGCAATCGCTCCCCCTCGGGACCCGGTACTGAAACGCCATTTCGCCAGGGCTCTCCTCTTGAAGGTGGTTGGTGGCTTGTACCTCAGCTTGCTACGAGGCAATACGGGTCTCGTTGCCCTTCCGTGCATCCGACCGCCCAGTGCGGTAATCTTGACGGGGTAGTTCCCGGCGCGTTGCGGGTGGAGGTTGAGTTGGTTTGCATGCAAATCGGTTGAGTTTTAGACCATTCAAGTCCTCCGTTCTTCCTTTCCATCATGTCTTAGACCGTTTCTATGTTCTCATTGAATGTTTCGTCTGTTGCTACGAATATGGCGTCGTCAACATAGCCTATCGCATCTTCGTTGTGTTCCTCTGTTCCCTTGACGCCAAAGTATATGTTGATGATGGTGAGGGGGCCAGATTCGCTCAGGATTTGGATGGCCGTGAAGTCGGGGTCGTCATGTATCTTGTATTCCCTCCACGAGTTCGTGCCGATTTGTTGGTTGACCCAGATTCCGGAGTGGAACCTTCCCCCGTTCTTCGACCTTGCCTTGTCGCTTGGGTAAATCTGTCTGAAGCCTGGGGCTGTTGCGGAGTGGTTGTAGTAGTTCTGACTTGGCTCCTGTATTAGGATTATATCCCATAGGTTTGCCAGCCCCGAGTTGAGTAGTTCCCAGTGTGCTGTCGGTGACCTGTTGAGGTTAACTTGAAGTATTCGAAGTTGCTTCCCCTCTTCGCCTGATCCTGTTGCCGCTCTCTCGGTTGTGCTATTCATTGGCCATTGGCTTGGTTGACCATCGTGTCCCAGTCTACTTCCTCCTGTCTGACTTCTAGTTCCTCTTCCTGCCTGTCTTTCTCTCTCTCTCCCTCGTCGACCCCTTTCTCTCTGGTGGCCCTCCCCTCCGCTTTCTTGGCGGCTTTCCTCTCCCTCTGAGTTAATTTCCGTTTCGTGTAGTTTTCGAGGTCGTCCTGCGCCGCTGGAGGGTGTTGCTGAGCCAGCTGTATATTTCGCGAGTCTGGGAGCCATGTCCATGATTCCTCTGTGGGGTAGTACGGTAGTGCGTTCTCTGGTATCCTTTTGTTGAGTTCTTGACGACGCTTCTCGAAGGCTGGGCACGTCCTGTCCCAGCTGGGATGACCCTCCATGTTGCAGGAGACGCACTTCTGTGCGTCTGGGCTGTTGCACTGCGATGTTCTGTGTTCTCCTGCGTAGGTGCCACAGATGTCCGTGTCCTTCTTGCATTCCTTGACCATATGGTTCCATCCGTGGCATCTGAGACAGCGTATTGGGTCCCTCTTGCATTTCTCGACCACTCTCCATTGGGAGTGAATGAATACTCCTCGGTTTATCACATCGTTGGCCGCTTTAGGGTTGTTGAGGGTGAGGATGAGGTGTGCGAGTCTCTGGGTTTGTTTCCTCCGGTTTTCTGGCTTAATCCATCTGAAATTCTCGACGCTCGATGGCTCTAGCCCGTTGTCCTGGACCACGGCTGTTGTTTCCGCCTGATCTGACAGGTTGAAGTCGATTGGGACAAATTTGACGATTACCGGGTACAATCTTCTCCGTACGCTTGAGTCGAGCTTCCTTGCCAGCTTGTTTTCTCTGTCGTCTGCTCTGAGCCAGTCTGCTACTCTGTCTGTTGCCGTCTCTATTAGGATTTCCGACCTGTGGTGGTTCCTCGTTATCGTCCTGATCCACGCTATCTCCCCTCCTCCCATCTCCTTTATCGTGGACTCTATTACTGCCTTCACCTGTGCGTCTTCCTTGTCCCTTCCCATGATTCCGTTGTCTGGCTCTACTCGTAGTAGTAGCTGCCTATTCTGTATGGCTTTCCTCGCGATCAGACGGGGGTTGGCTGCGGCGGCTACCCCTCCGGATACTACGTTGCCGTATGACGGAGTGATGGATTGGGTGGGTGGTCCGACTTGCTTGGCCAGCTCTAGGGCCTTCGCCGTGATGTCCTCTATGGTCCATCGAGTCTCTTCTGTGATATTCCACATCATCTCGGTTGAGATCTCAGCGATATATTCTGCGACAGATAACCATATTGACGCTGTCACAGGCAAAGGAAGGCGAAGTCCAAGAATCATACAGAGGTGTGGCGAATAGATATGTACAAATGTCAAGAATTAAGAGTAGCATGACGGAGGCAAAGGTGAATAGTGTCAATATAAATAACTGGAATACGGAAAGACTAAACAACAAACATAATATCTGAAATAGTCCGAAACCTGGGGATGAGCACAGAAAGGGCAAGAGCGTCCAGCATAACAAAATCCGAAGAGCATTAGCAGGCCTTCACGACATGATCAAGGGCAGGAGATCGTGATAACTACATTGGGGTATGGGCAATGGCATCGGAGGAGAATGCCAAACGCCATGTCCATGGTTTGCCACACTTAGCCGGAGTGGAGTCCAATCTTCCGCTCATAAGCGCATCGGAAATCCTTGCATCCGACGCAACTATTGCTACTGATCTTTTGTTAGATAGAAATTTTGAAAAGTAAGTACAACCACTCACTCAAAGTCCACGCCGCTTCCAATGTGAGAGTTGTAATGATCCTGCCAGGACAACAGCTTAGACTGCCATGACATGCCCCCGCACTCTCTCTCATAGTCCCCAATGAACTTTACACAGTCAAGGCAGTTTGAACTAAATCGCCAGGAATTCGATTGAACGTCAGTAACTCAATGACGATGAGGCAGGAGAAAATAACATACCTGAGGGGAACCTTTGAGTCAAAGTGCAAGTCTACATGCCTTGAATGCAAATCGAGCTCTTCAAACCAGTCATTCTGCCGGTATAAGGCCACTGTTTGATAGCTGTAAATGGAAGAGGTAGGCGCCTGTGCCAATGGTGGAGGCCCTACAGTCATTGGTGGACTGAGAACCAGAGAAGAAGAGCCGATCTGTGTACTGAAAGCGGGAGAAACGGGGCTAGTTGGTGCACTGGGAACTGGAGAAGAGCTTGGAGGTGGGGCGGTGCCAACGAAGGTGATCGTACCACTGGCCCCACAAGTAAAATTCCCACTTGGGTTGACAACCGACATCTCTCGTCGGCGGTGTTTTTCGCGGCGAATGGGAGAGAGAGAAGGTATAGTAGCAACGTGTGCTGCAGGGACAACATCAGCTGGTGTTGTGGGAACAGCAGTGGCAAAGCCGGAACGAGGGTCAGAGGTGCCAAAGCCGCCGGAAGGACCATGGGCGGCAAAGCTGCAACATATCCGGTCCTAGCAAAACCCACATAACTCCTCATCACCTGGATGTTAGCATCTTACATTGCTCCTGCAAATTTATTTGACCGTATTAACATGGGGAGAGCTGCCCAACCTCCAGACATCATTCTGTCTCGTGGCTCAAGGTCCCTGCAAGGTCTCGATTGGATCAGGCTCACCCAAAATGTGGACCACGTCAACACTCACTCAGAAAAATTGGTTAACATGTAAGCCCAATGATGAAGGTAACAGCAGATGTATCTCAAGATAAACTTACAGAGACTGCTAACTGCTAACCATTTGACCAACCTACAGCACGGTTGGTGAATCAGTGGATGCAACCTGCTCCTAGTTTTATGGGTATTGAGATTCGCTCGTCACGTCGCAGGACTCCTAATTATTTGGGTGTCGCAGCTCATCTCGATCTCGCACTCTTAGATCACGGTGGTCCTGAGTGACCGAAAAGCCTGACGGCTTTTGCCTGTAAAACCTTCGATGCTCCTCTGAACTTCTAACATTGCATTCACGCAGCAACCTTTATCTGTTATGTTCAGATAAAGTTCTCAGGAAAGTGGCCCTAGCAAGTTGCATAGATTCCGAGTCTTGATCATACATTGCTTTTCTGACTACCCTGTATAAGTACATGTACCTCAGAATCTATCTATTTGCTACCCAACTGCGTTGGTAAAGTCTGTAAGTGCACACCACATCAACAGTTGCAGTGTTATCGTTAATTTGAACAGGAGTTTGACAGAGATTTCCCTCCAGAGCCCTTGTGAGTCTTTGCTCTTCTTCATGCCCACCAATAAGAGGTGGGACATAAATTGAGAGCATTTCTAGGTCGGGCGATGACAGTCTTGGGACGACTGATGCGACAAAATGTCCAGCTATATTGGTGTTGTGGCAAGCGAGAATGACGTGCATCTCAAGGAGTGAGGTGAGATAGGGCATGCATTCGGCAAACTCTGTAATGTCTGATGATTCAGATAAAAGAATACTTCATAGAGAGCAAAACTCACCTGCCACCCCATTCGGATCACGAAATGTAGCATTGAGGAATAGAAGGGACTCTCCATTAACCTCTACATAATCTTAAAGAGGAGTAATGCTTTCGGAGTTGACTTGAAGGATGACTGTACATTTCAGGGTATTTGAAGTGGGCTAACCAGGACAACAGAGAAAAGCCCCGAGGACCAAGATGAAGTTCTTTGAGGGCAGTGGGCTTGAATGCTTGACCATGGGAACTTGGAGGTATAAGTGGTTCTGCAGTTTTGTAGTCCACATTGATTATAAGGCTCCATAGGCTTGGAAGCAAAAGGATGACTGATGTTATCATTTCCAAGCATTGAATGGTGGCCAAAATCTCTAAGATGCTGATACTGGCCCAATTCTTGGCTCCATCCAATAAGGAGGAAGAATGCTGGATTCCAGTGGTCGAGTAGCGATCAAGCTTGATGCTGAGGGAGTTGTTGATTGTTGCCCGCTTTAAAAACCCCACAAGAACTTCTGGCAGCTGCGACTCTACATCCAGCAAATGTTGGTGATCATAATGTCCGCACATGCAATGCCAAAGCAACCGAGCATCAAGAGTGAAGCCTTCAAGAGATAATTCTTGAAAGGTGGAAAGCAGGCTTTCGATCAAAGAACAGAATGCTGCGATCTCTTCACATGAAGTAAGAGAGAGTTCAGTGACATGGGTTTGGAAAAGATGGTATCAAGAGTGAGGAATCCATTCCTGGCTACAAGTGCGAGAATCAAGAGATCCCCCTTTGAAGATTTGGACAGATCAATGACCTGATCAATTATCTCTGAAGGAAGATAAGGGATGTTGACACTATTCAGTCAAGATGCAAGAAACTGGATAAATTCATGAATGGTGGATTCAGGGGACAAGGAGATGAGCACATACCTGGCCATAACAAATGTGCTTGAGGCAACCAGGCACCAGAAGAACAAGAGGAATACTGAGACATCAACTTCATGGCTGTGGAGAGACAAAGGATATTGGTGTCAACAAAGGAGCTCAGCACAGAGCATCACAACGTCAACGGAACACGAGAAATATCTAAGTTCAGCAACATGGGCCTAACCAATTGCAAGCATCCAGGCCCGAGGGGGATTCTATATAAGTGGTAGGTGGACAACTTCAAAACCTTGAATCCATTGTCCAATGCCATGGTTGGACAAATTGGCATCACTGTCCATCATGATTCCCAGTGATCAGACAATTGGGACGGTTTGGGTAAGATGATTGGACTACTCGGACTATTTGTCCGTTTGGGGAGGAGTCAAGAGGCGCTGAATAGGGCCACAGATTGAGTCTTGAGCGCTTGAGCCCCTACTAGTATGGAAGAATGTGTGTCGCTTTGATCAGAGGGCACCAGCAAACATGTCCCAATAGTCGCCTGGGGCTTGACTCAGAAGGCAAGAGCTTACGCCTCGAATACATACTTTGATCCCTCTCATTCATGGCTGACAAGATGCTTCTAAGCCTGGTCAACATACCATATGAAGGTGAAGGAAGATCAGGGGGTGCACTGGCTAGGACAGGTGGGAAATCAGTCTGCTATATGAAGGCCAGAACTTGAAGGGGAGGTACAGAACTGCGCCAGACAGGGTTGATGATTTCCTTCTCAATACAGTTTCAAATTTCATCCTTCAACATTGTTGGCCTTGCACTTGGGAATATTTATTTCCCGTGCCAGTGTTCCTCCCCTCGTCGTTCCCATTTCAATCTGTATTGCCCACATGGAGACCTACCTGGCATTCGGCGCCTCCCACCGCCTTCCCGATTGGACAGTCAGACCAAATTTCCCAAGAAGTCCAATCGTTGGCTTGGAGTTTTTGTCCAAACTGTCTGAATGGTCCAATCGCTGGAAATCACGATGGACAAGAAGGTCAATTTTTCCAACATGTCCAATTGTGGCATTGGACTATCAGGTCCAAGGTGTCAAAACCGTCCACCTGCCTCCTCAAATGAAATTTTGTGCCCAAATGTATGCCACACTCTCCCGTAACTATAGCAAGAGGTATGAGCAAAGGTACCTGATGAAAGGTCTTAGCATCAAATGGTGAGCGGAAACAAACCAGCTCGGAGGTGGCGTGCTGATCCTGATGTTTGGAGGTTGCTGAGATCCGCAAGGCTTTCCAACCTGGGGGTGAGCTTCAGTGCACTTCTGCCCTGTAGGTAAAGGAGTGTTTATTTTAAATGAAAGGGCAGTACAAGTAGCTGACTGCTCATTCCTGAATCCTTATCTTGCTCAATGACTTAAGTTTGATCTCGCTGCATACATCCTTCATCCTTCCAACATGTTTCCGGTCGCATATTTCATGAATCAGTAAGTGGCAGAGATCCCGGAAACATGTGGCAGCATACTTCCACAACCATTCCTGTGGGAGAAACACTGGCCCTTTGGACCGACAGATCTGGCTTTGTCAGGCTTGAATTTTTCCGCCGGTCCACCCACTGACAACACGCGGGCCAGCATAACTCCAGCATCCTCTCAGCGCAACTTATGATGGAAATTATGCAAGAAATATAGCCCCTCATTTGTACTACATACTTCCAGCATGTTTCTGGTGGCACATTATGTGGCCACATAATCCCACCGTGTTAATTAGAAAATTATTCTGGACATACATCACATATTTACTCATATAACTCATACATACTTCTCAGGGATAGATGGTTCCTCACACCTTGTGCAACCTGCGCGGGTGTGAAAAATTGATACCGCTTTATCAAACTGTCACAGCTGTCAGTGTTATTCCCGGAAAGTCCAAGTGACCTTACGGGTTAAGTACCTTATTCTATTGATCAAGACTTTCAAGGCACCTTTATGGATGCAGTACGATTGTCGACGTTCGTCATCAGACAGAACTGTCTGAGTGTAGTGTGGGTAATTCACAAAAACACTGTTTGTCCTATTGATTGGATTGCACTGCTCACGTCTAGAGTATGGAGTCCGCTAGTTGCACTGTATGCTGGGATGCCTATAATACCCCGTTCTGCTTTGAGAATACTGTTTATTCATTGGCATTTGCCTCAACTTCTCCTGCCCTTTCGTCGACAACCATGCCAGTCACCAGCGCCCCTGAAACTTCCGTTCTAGAAAGGATCTTGCTTGGCCATATTACCCTTGGCCCCACTTTGTCCGGTCATGCGGATTTCATCCAGGCATTTCTGTCCACCCTTCTAGGGCTGGCTAGGACCAACTTTGCTATGTATTGTCTTGTCAAATGGTACCTCTCACAGCGCTGGGACATCAAGGCCTTCGTGAAGATTTGGTTCCACATTCCAGACCGAATCCTTCACTTACTTGACGAACGTACAACAGTTATATGTGGGGACAACGTCGTCCGATTTTTCCATGGATGTATCGACCAAGACGACGACCTCGACATTTGTACTACTTTGGATCGCATCGTCCCATTGGTTGAAGAGTTGGTACACCAAGGGTACACCAAGGGTACACCTTTTGCGTATCAAGGACTGGGCTCCGAGGGGATTTCCAGCACGAGTTACGGAGTGCCATACGTCTTCATGGCCATACTCTCTCGACTCGTAGGGTGGAGAAGAGCTTTGATGCTCGTCATCACCGTGCACACCGATTCCTCTTCAAGAAGGTCCTCCCCCCCNCTCTCACGCCTCGGCTGTTGTCACGGAGCGGTTTGTCGTGGTTTGCCTGATACGGTGTATGCCCTACAAACACATCTTGTCACAGCATTCGAGTCATGCAATACACATCAGCTATCGCTAAATTTCTTCTGCTCCCATTTTCAGCAATGCTCATGAATTATATCACGTCGAAATACGCCGTGTCCGTCTTTCCTCGCAGCACCCTCATCTCCATGCGGTCCTTTGTAGTTTCAGGCACACGAGTAGCCCTTTACCCCCGATTTCCAGTTCGTGGGCTTTATACTATATTGGCTAGGGAGGAATGGAGTGGGAGGTTGACTTATGAGATCGTGCTTGGACCGCCTCTGAACAAATGGCATTACAAGGAGGTTGCCCTAGGTTATCGATATATCGGGGACAGGCATTGTCTCGTTCAACCGGTGATTCCTCTGGGTAAGCCTTGAAATTCATATCAACGGCATAACTAAAACATGTTTACTCAGATCCCTTTGAAAAACACGACGACGTCAACGGTCCGAAGTTTGAAATCGTCGATTTTAGTTGTGCTCAAACAAAGATATATTCTTACGCTCGTATTGGAGACCTTTGTCCGTCTTCTCAGTGAGTTTCAAGCCTCGAAAGCCACCTTTATCATGCTGATTTGTTACGCAGACCCGCGGAGATTAACCGTGACTTGGTGACGTAGGGTAGCGGTACAGCATAGCCCGATCTAGTCGAACTATTCTGGAGGGGGATACTGGATATGTTGACGCCTCTTGAACCCAAGTCTTCTTTTTTCTTCTTTCGTGTCTTTACTTTGATGTAAAATAGGAACCGTCGCAGAAAATGATCTTAAGTTATTCACTAACCTTCTTTAAGGCGAACGGAAGGAAGGTATAAAATGGCATCGCTCTTCCAGGGCTCATTGAACTTTGCGATACAATGATGCCTGCGCCTCTACTAGTTGTCGGACAGCCTGCCAACACGGGTTTCCTCCATCACCTTCCAATTCTTTTAGGGGTAACCCTGCTTTTGCACTCTTCTTTGTGAAGGCCCGATCTCACTCTCCGTCTAGCACCATCCGATCCAGAGATCTGAAAGTGCGCATACAGCCTCCAGTCTTCGCTTGCACACTAGCTCTGCCCAGGTGGGTGTGGTAAGATGTTCTTTCTATGGAATCACTGGATAGTGGACTCATTTTCACAGTCCAAAGTGAGGTGCTTACTCTTCTCCGCTCACCCGAATGGACCTGTCCTGGTGGATCACGTACTTCCCCCACGAGAATACGCGGTTGAATATATGGACGTGTCGCGATTCTTTCCAAACGGCGCACTCAGCGTTCGTATTTCGGCTGTACCAGGCACAAATATTCAGACTGGGACACATTATCGAATTTACGTTGATATGCACATTGCTGCTGCCCCGATCAACAAGTTCTTCTTGGAAAATCACTCCCTTCCTTGGTCCGGCAACGTCATGATCTCGCGGTACCAACGCCTTCCGGGAAGCGATGTGATTACATTTGGGAAAATGCAAAAGGTTGAACAGGCGTGGTACACCGCAATCGTGCTGAGGTGAGTCTTTTCCTCGTAGTCATGGATATGTACTCTATCTAATGACCGTCACCCTTTGTCAAGTTGGATGAGGGAATGCATCTCAAATGGGGGGTTTATCCCATACGTTACTATTGCGGAGGGTACTGCTCAAGCCATGGGCGAAGCCGAATGTGAAGAGGAATCGTGATTGAACTCGGTTGCAGATTAGGTATACTTAGTCTCCACGGACACATGTGGAATGTAATCTGTTTTGTTGAAACCTCGCTTGTCTAACGTTTGACCCGGTATTTTGGATTCATTCCTCTCAAAGGCCACATTTACCCGCTGGTACTTGTAAACTGATAAAGATAACGCTACGAAAATTAATCCGGCAAGGTGGAGCAACACGGTAGCGCCTTCTGATGGGGTCGTAGCGCTTATTCCATTCATAAATAAGATGCCGATCACTCTCCCCAGGATTCAGACAGCTGTGGGTAAAAAGCCCTCCTGCATTGTGATCCGACAGATCGCCTTCTGAGATTGTTCTCCTGAGCTCGAGTAGACGAGCGCCGAAAGCAGGAGGTTGGCTTAGCTTAGATTGTGAGGACTGTGGGTAAAATCGACTTTACTGAAAGTCTCGCACACTAATTAGACGAATCGTTAAGATTTAAATTTGCACTCCGAACATGTCACACATGAAACTGAACAGTGGCAGTGATGCGCAAGCCCAGAAATTGGATATTAACCGTGATATCTTGCTGTCTTTCAATGTATAGTGGTTACTCTTTCGCCTCCCCAAGAAGAACGATTTCAAGCGCGACAGTATCTCCTTGCGATCACCCATGGAACCTACCACCCTTCAAAGTCTGGTGAGCTCTGTTATATCCAAAGATAGTGAGTTGCCCTGTCGTTTGAATCATTGGTTGCTGGTGACGGCTAGCCTTCTAAAAACAACCCCCGCCCCTTCCTGTGGTTTATTTGGCTCTACTATGTCTCTATCACAGTCCATTTGAGCGAAGAAACTTGCTCCACGGGTAATAAGCATGTTTGGACTGCAAAGGACGTGGTGAAGAATCGCAGTCTTGTAGTGAAGGCAGTCAAAATAGACCTTTCCTTCTCTGCCATCAACGACACACATCGACTCTGGGTGGCGATTGGCAGGAGTCGTGAAAGTCTGAAAGAGTACGTGCTCTTATACTCCTGGTAGAGCGGGTTATTAACACTTTTCAGGCTACTAGCGACATTCGTGACCTATACGATGACTTCGCAGTACAGGATTACTGTCCTTGAGCGATATCGCATGTCCCTTGCAGAGTTTGTACGCGCTCCCGGCGTTCTACCGCTGATGGGGAGCCAGGTTCGAGCAATCGGATTACAGATTGTCACGGGGATAGACTGTCAGTATTGCCGCCTGTTACCCGCCCTCGCTCATTGCACAACTAATTCCTGTAGAAGTCATTCACAGGTCAGGTATCGTCCATACTGACATCAAATCAGAGAACATCGCCCTCATTAACGACGAGACGTTGGAGTATGTCGACTACACCAAGGGATACTTTGTCAAGAGGGCAAGTCTAAAGCTTTGTGTTGTGAACGTGTTAACGGAATACCTTTAAAGCTTGTTCTCAGGTACCCGCTGATCAATATTATCGACTACGACGAAGCCTTCGTCGTTCGCGTCGGTCCCGGTCGCCATTTAATTGGGTCCAATGGTTTCCGAGCACCTGAAGTTGCTCTAGGTAACATCCCTTTTCTTTAGTTTACTCCATAAGATTCAGATATGTCTGCAGGTCCTAGTTGGTCGTTTGGGGTGGATGTGTTCTCTTTCGGCTGCCTTATGGCTGAGATACACATCGGAAAACCTCTGTTTTGTACAACCTCGACGAAACTGGGCTACTTAGCACAGCTCCGGGTTGTACTAGGAGTATTTCCTTTGCCTTTCCTCGTCAAGCTCAGAGCTAATGGCTACGAGTCGCTACTGACGGATGGGAATGAACTTCGTCGACCGGTTTCCGAAGCGGAACGCGATGACATCGAGGGCCCAGGACACTCTCACCCTTTAGCAGTACGTGTTTGGTGGGCCTATAAACTCGTTTCAACGCTGAGACCTCTGAGATAGATCCTTATTTCCCAACCCGACTTGTTCAATCTTCTCCAGCTAGCCCTTTCACCTCACGAGATGACGCGCCCTACCGCCCGTATGCTGATGGAGCATCCTTTCTTCAAGGTTTAGTACATACAGGCATTATTTACTACCGAAATAAGTCGCGTCGTTGTGTTTGTAACGAGTTCTTGTGGTTTCGTCTACCTCGTAGCACTTCCGGAATGGAATCCAACGGAGTTTTGGCTGAATCCGAACTTTCCGAGGATCCCCGTTCGCTACGTCACAAAATACCGCCTTGTGTCTTACTTGATATCCTGCTGGGGATGAGATGCAGCCCTCACTTTAAGGTGTGCCGCTCACCTAACCCTTGATTTCGGGCTTTCCTGCGTTTTTGCGGTGCCATCCACACTCAACTTTAGCCTCGGTGCCGGCAATATGATTTGATCTGTTTCGTTGCGAGGGAATACAATGCATGATAGAGTCCTGTGGCAATGGCAAGGCATTGTGTAATGTCCAAGAAGCAAAGATATACGGTAACCCGCCGCACGTACTCCCCGATGCCAGAAGTTCAGCGATCTTGATGGAGATCCGCCATGTGATCTCAGCTTGATGTCATATATGTTCCTGAGTGTTTTACAACTCAACCGGCTGAGGAGAACAGCGGCCGTTTCGACCACAAGATATCATACCTTTTCTGGAGCCAGTGCCTGGCTGTACCCTCAACCCTGACATGAGCGCGTGTCTTCCTTTCGCATCTCCTCTTGTGTCGTCCTCTCCCCCTTTTTTCCCCTTGCAGTCTCAAGATTGCGGGCGCTGTTGGCGTGATGGAATATGAGGCTCATGTATTTAAGTCGTGTTTGTTCATGAGCGATGGCCTTATTATTATCAAAGCCTGTCATCCAGCATTACGCTTTCCAAAACGGAATAGATGGATGCGTTGGTTTTCTTCTTTTCGCTGAGTTTATCCCGACACGGTGCTGACACGGCGCTACAGGTGCTCTGAAAGTGGTCGTGCTTTGTCTGTTGCTGACAGAGCCACGATACACCGCCAAACCGCAAGCTTGATTCTGGCTGTCAAAGCAAATATCGCTCGACGCGCCGCCACCTCGTGCAGGACGTGTCTTAGGGCGGGGCTGTCTGTAGGTCTTTTGCATGGCATCTCACATTTCTCGTATTTATAACGCTTCGTAGTGTGACGAAGCTAAACCCCAATGCGGTTGGTGTCACGTTTACTTCCAACCGGTGAGCGTCCTTTGAACATGAGTTCTCGTCCGTTCACTCAATATGCAGCAGTGCATATGGTCCGCGACAACCGTGGTCGGCGCGACCCCTCCATCTGCGACCGGTACCTATTTAGAAGCAGTCAGCACTGCGAACGATTGCGAGTAATACTCGAACTCTCCATGCAGTCAGATTTCACATGATATTGCTTCACTCCACAGTTCCTGGGGCAGATAATGACGGCCAGGCCGAGAAAACATATCCTATCCCCGGTTCATTTGGTACTAATGTGCCAAGTGCGACTTTGGCTACCCGTGTCGGAGCGGGTTATACCGTCCCGAATCAAGACAGAGACCAGGACACCCCGCTGCTCACAGCGAATAAAGACGTACATGCTGGGAGTGGAAATTGTCTCGTCGTTGCGGCTTCCAGTAGTGATGTCGCCAGCGAGACCCTCTCTACTTTTGAAGGAAACTACACCATCACATCGAATGGAGATCGCGACCTTAGTGCGTCACTTTTCGTCTTGACGTTAACCTGAACTAACAGTCAACCAATCTGCTGTACAGTAAACCGTCCCGATACGACATCCGATGCGATTGCGATGGTTAAAGGCGGGATGTCGAGAGAAGGCGAAGGCACGCCTCTTGATTGCGATGTCCTGAACTGACTATGAATCTAGTGAATGATCTCAACGCGATTTCCTTTGCACGCACGGGAATAAAAGAAACCACTTCAGACGAAGATTGCGTCCAATGTGTGTCCCTTCCCCTTCCTGTTGCGACGTTTAGGCTAACCATGAGCCACTCCGATGTACAGCCAAAGAGTTTGATTCGTTGTCTGAAGGTACTGAATGTGACTCTCATGAGATAGGCCAAAGTCCCGACTGTCATGGTACGACCGATACTGTTCCTCTGTGAACGCTGAATCGCGTATCATACCCTAACAGCGCACCGTGACCACCAAGACTCGCCTTCCTTCGATTCTTACTACGACCCTCTCGTTGACTCTTGCTGTACAGCCGTTCCGTCACCTCGAATACAAAGCATACTAACTTTCAGATAGATTACAACACTCCTGTTGACCCCAACCCATGGGTCACCGCGGACATCTGCGGGGGTGGCGATGGAATGTATCAGCGGCATTTCGTCAATACGGCCTCTACCTACAGCTCGAGCTTGGCCGGTGCACTCGGCTAGATGATCAGCGAATACCGGGTTTCGTTGTGTATTATGGTGTTACCTCTGTCGACGCTATGCCTCGTCTTTACCTCCACTTGTAATTGTTGCCCTTATGCCCTTACATTTGATTTGTGGGATGTGGAATACACTCTTAGCCACTGAGTGGGGCGGGATTGAATGTTGCTCTGAGCTGAGTCGGGACAGATGAATTCCTCCCATGCGACTGGTGTCCAGGTCTGCCCGGACGGGCCATTAGTTTCTACATTGGGCAATGTGCTAACACTGCTAGAACGGGGCATTGAGGAATCTGTAGAGCTCAACGGCCTGTCCCCAACAGAGCTAGAATCAAAGATAGGTCAGCTACTCGGTGTACAGGAGAAGTAGAGACACTCGTGGAACGGCGAATAGACTGCACATTACCCACTGCCTGCTTCCTTCGAACCTTCACGCCGACGGGATCTACACATTTGCTGGCTTCCCCAATGATGCATCATAGGAAGGTTAATGCAGTGTGAGAGCCTCGAATCACAAGAATCACCTCAGCACTAGGTACGGAATCATACTCCTCCGTTTTGTGTATTTGCGTTTCATCGTCATCACCTGCCCCTGCTCATCCCGTTCCCGATTTAACGTTGAACGGCATATAAGAGAGGCATTTCTCTTGGTTTTGGGAGATGCGAGCGAACCTTATACGTTCCCTTCACCAGCTCCGACTTGAGTCGCACGACGTCTCATGCCTTCAACCCAACTGTGCATGTGTGGTTTATAAAGCTGAACGAACCGTATTCAAAAGATGTATGTCTCCTGGAAGCGTGCATAGTCCATTGACTTGGATCCTTTCCGCGTAGCCAAACGGAGGGCCTCTGCCGATCCTCAGTAGCCAAGCTCGAGTGCTTTATCTTTTGGTGTGCGATTCTCCATGAGTTAAATTAGCCTTCATACATTGACCGTCCGTCATCGTGCAGAGCTTGGCTCGCCACTTGGCATCGGATTACCGTTGCATCGTTTTCTGAGGTCAATTCCACCACCTGGTCCTCAAGCTCGCAATTCATCATCAGAAATTGACCCTATCGTCGTATCGGACGAAGGTGTAGCGATGGGAGCGAGCAGGTTTGACCTGAGGATCAATGGAAGAACGAGTGAATAAGTCTCCCAGGGAGCGTAAGGATGCGAGAAGAAGGGGGCAATGATGAGTCTGACCCCCGAGGATCTGGACAGCTAGGAGCAACGATTGATGTGAGGCAGATGGCGATGGCGCACGTGTATATAAAGCCAAGACCAACACTTGTGTTATCCTTCAAAACTGGTATAAACAGCGTCGGATGACTCAGAATGCTATAAGTAGATATCGAAACCAAAAGATTAAAATTATGAAACGAGGAAGGAGGAACATCAACAGAGCCGAAAGGTAAGGGATGAAGGGAGCACGATTCCACAGCCCTCTGTATAATGTTCCTCACACCATCCACAACGTCACTAGCAACTCACCTTCGCCTCTCGTTCTCCTCCAGCTTTATATCGACGTGCTCCTCCTACCAGACCCAGCACTTGGAAACCCATTACTTCCCGCCGGGACGAGTTCTCCTAGATCAGTTTTATGATCGTACCTCTTGGGTCCTTCTCAGTCTTCGTTCCACTCTTCATACATTTGGATAATACTCGGACAGGCCTTCGGCAGGCAGCGGTGCAAACGGTGTATTGTCTCCGCACCGACCGAGCCATCCCCCCCCTCATCGACCGTCCTGGGATGACTACGAACGTCTGCACCGTGACCGGGGGCTGGTCGGGAGATGAGAGGGAAGGCCAGGCGAGAATTGTAGATAGGGAGTGGGAGGTGGCAGCGTTAATTGAATGAGCCGTGACTGTTCGAGGAGCCGTTATTGATTAGGGATAGACGAGGGTGTTCGGATGCCGAGCAGGAAGTCGACGAGGCAATGGGAGTTGGAGTCAATGTCGGACGCATTCAGGTTGTACAAATACCGCTCCTTGTAGTGAGATCTCCGATTACAAGAATCTGGTTGGGGAGCGAGGGGTGAGGAGCCGTCAGGTTGGGGCGTCTGGGCTAGTCGTAGTTCTGTACGATTTGGGCCTACTAAGCAAGCAAGTCGCGCTATCCGAGCCGCCTAGGATAACGATGCCTGGTAGGTGCGGCGCGCACACTCCCGTCAAGGTCGAGTGGATGGTCGAGACAACGGCAGTGGTGTTGACGAGGACTCCTCTCGCTCTTCTGTCTCCCATCCACCACTACCAGTACCACCGAACTCTCCTGAGGACATAGCACTGGACCGCCAACTCGCTGAGTACGCCGATTGGTTCGTTCGAGATGACGGCAACAGGCGTTTGGATTTCGTCGTCGTCGGTGGAGAGTGACAAACAGGAGGCTGGTGCTGAAGTGGGCATTCTCGGCGCATACGGCTGGTAACTATGACATTTTCCTAGGACCGGTGCGGCGATCGTGATATTCGGGTGGTGCCTATCTGTAATATTGATAAGGCAGACCAGGGAATGCGGTGGGGATCGAGAGTGGGCTAGGCAGTCAGCGGCACAGTCTGAAAATCTAGCGCTGCCTCCCGACGATGTGGGAAAGCGAAGTGGCGGAGTTTGAAAGTGGCCGCCGTTGACCATTCACCTGAGCCTTGGACGCCACGCTGACGCCTCCACCTTTCCACATAGGGTGCTCTCTGGGTCATCAATGTCCGACTTGCTGTCACACTCAATATCATTAATTGTACCACCATGGCGTGAACGGGTTAATGCACACAACCCTTGTCAACGCTAGGCGCTGCGGCGCCAGTCTCCGACTCCGAGGTCCCCAGCTCGTTCCCTCATCGTACATCCAAGACTTGATACTATTTAGAATAATGGTACACTACAGTACATCCTGCAGTCCCAGTACACAGGATAATGATAACAATACGACGTCCAGGGGCGGGGTGGGTTCGAAGACCTCCGGAAAAGATTCAGGGAACAGAGCCGATCGTAGTACAAAGCATAGTCAGAAAGGGTATGGGGATCCGAAAGAAAGACAGTCCTGCGAAGCAAGAACACGAGAAACTCGAGAGGGCTGCTTATGGAAGAAGGTAAGAGCGGCATGCAAAAAGGGGCACGGACCAAGAATTGAGAACCGGATTTCATTCGTATACATAATAATATCCCACGAGAGGGCTATTTTTTGAGTTTCGACGGTGCAGAACTCGGGGATTTCGGATCCTATATGCGGCCGTGCGTGCATATCTCGAGGCCTCTGCTGCTTACCCCGTCGCAACGACGCATATTCAATGCCGCCTTTCCATGTAAGTGTTGGCAAACAAGAATAGTACAGGGCTGCCAAAGCTCGATTCGTAGGTTCGTGCCGCCAGTCTCCTCCAAATTTCAACCATCGGTTGCTCGCTGCCTCACAGTCATTAATCGAACTTATTTTCACGAACTCCGAAACCTTATTACCATGCAGCTGCATCGATCATGTTTCATCTCACCGTGAGGGGCTTCTGGGTCGAACGAGCCAGCGAAGTCTCGCTGGGTGTTTAACAACTCACTGATAATTTGATGGTGGTTTCAAGTTCCCTTAGACGAGAACCATCTGCTTTGGCGGACGGGCCATCCGATCTGTCACTTCACGTCACCCTGAGGCTCTTCCTCTCCCTCGCATACCTTTTTGTCAAATCTCATAGGTATCACCGAGATTTGCTCGCATTCGGATAAAAACAAAGGGATCCGAAGAGGAGAGGACAAATGAACCGTATGTTAGACACGAGGCAATTCCAAACATTCTCAACACGTGTACTCGAGCAAAAGACCTTTCAGTTGTCGTTAGATATGCAGGTGGCGAACACATTGGTAGGTAATGAGTCAAAGACACGACAAGAGAGGAAGAAAAGGAGGGATAGGACAGGGAATGGATAGGCAGAAAACAAAGCGACAACGATGTATATGTTACGTAAGAGTGGATGCATGATGATGGAATATCGTATACTCAACAGTACAAGTGTGGTTGAACGGACGAATGAGACAGATAATGGCGTGTGAGAGGGTTCGAGTGTAAGTGCGAGGAAACGGCGTGGGGTGGGACTCGAAACAACGATGACTCGAAATCCTGATCGCTGTCAGCGGGTTGCAGAAATAGCGAGATATGAGAGAGTGAAGCGAGTTTAGTTGGACATATTGTAAACAACGGCGGGGACAACGGGAGACGAGAGGAGTTATGACAAAACGAGAGCGAATGTGAGACGTGAAAATATCTTTTGCTCACCAAGTCTGACGTCGATGCCAACAAGAAGCAGTTCAAACAGCTTTCGCGATGCACGCCGACTACCTCTTCAGTTGTAGGACCGTTCGCTTCAACCTGTGGAACGAGTCATTTAGGTTGTTGAGAACGAATGACCGTACGCCTGTTCGATTTTTTTTTCTCTTCCAATTCGTGTCTCATGTGTTTATTCGTTGTGCCCATTTCGGCTGATTCATTTGCTCGTGAACATGAACTAAATCATGGCTTCCTTTTTCAAACAACAAGTAATCTCGGTTGTGACTGTGCTTTGGCCGTTTTCGGGAAGCCGCCGTCGATAGGATACAGATGAGGGTAGTCGGAGGAGAGCGATGCGGAGTCGGAAGGGGATGAGGCGATGAGCGCTGGAGTCGGCGTTGGACCCATTCAGTCAATACATGGTGTTGGAGTCAACTAACGAGATCTTCAATTCGGAGAATCTGGCTAGGAAGCGAGGGATGCGAAAAGTCGTCCGAGGTTGGAGGGTCTGGTCTGGCCGTAGTTCCGCACGATTTGGGTCTACTAGCTAAAGAAGTCGCGGTATCTGAACCGTCTCCCACAGGGATGGCTGGTAGGTGCGGCGCCCGTCGAGGTCGAGTGAATGGTCGAGACAGCGAAAGTGGTGATGACGAGGGTTTTGAGCCTGGACGAAGCCGCCAAAGAAATCTTCTCACCCACTGGATACGACGCCTTGAGTCGTAGTGCCGAAAAGGTGCCTGACTTATCCCACTCCTCTCGCTCTTCCGTTTCCCATCTACCCCAGCAGCGCCACTGAGCCCTCCTGAAGAGATAGCACTGGACCGCCAACTCGCTAGGTACGCGGATTGGTTCGTTCGATATGAGGGTACAGGCATTTAGATTTAGTCATCATCGGTGGAAAGTGGGAGATAGGTTGAGCTGGTGCTGAAGTGGGCGTTATTCGACGGATACGGGACATCTTCCCCTGGGACTACGCAAAGGACTGGCGCGGCAATGGTGATATTCGGTGTTTCCCTATACGTGATGCTGATGCAGGAAGGGCTGCTGATCGATAATGTGGACCAGGGATTCGGGTGGGGATCGAGAATGGGGTGAAAAGGAGGTGCAGCGGAGTTTAAAGTTGTTTGCATAACTTGTGTCAGTTTCGTTTTGCAAGACGGGCTGTAACCGCTGTCAAGACTGTCGCACCACTAAATTGGGTCAATTGTAGTTCAACATGTCATGCCCGGAGGCAGGTCCGACGTTGAGGCTAGCGTGAAACATCATTCTGCTCGAGCAAAAAACGCACTTGCTGTCATACTCGTCCTCCCCAAATCTCCAATTGTGCTGCCATGAGGTGGACGAGTTTATACGTTGCCACAACCCTTGTGAACGCTGGCTATGTATATGGGGAACGTTGCATTTCAATTCCTACATGCGACCGTGCATGCCTTGAAGCCTCCGCTGCTTCCCTCATTACAATGATGCATATTCGAATGTCGCTTTTTGATATCAGCGTTGGTAAAGCAGGGATAGTGCAGGGTTGCCGAAGTTCCATTCAGTAGCTTCGTGCCGCCGGTCTCCCGTGAAGTTCAACCATCGGTTGCTCGCTTTGTTCCAGTTTTTCATTGGACTTGTCACGAACTATGAGACCTTAGTACCATGTGGCTGCATCATGCATGTTTCATCTCCCCATAAGTGAGTTCTGGGTCGAATGAACAAGCAAAGTCTAGCTGGGCGCTAGCATTTCGCTCTCAATCTGACGGAGGTTGAATGTTTTTTTGGACAGGAACTATGTTCTTTCGTAAGTCACTTCTGCTGAAATGAGGACTATCCATCAATCCAATGATATCTTGAAGCGCTGCGACCTATTGCGCCCCGTGTCCGCGCACGGGGCTTTTGCCTCGTACTTAACATGCGTTTCTCTTGGTCAAATAGGTTCCATCGACCGTTCACTGCCCTATCAGCTTTCTTCCTCCCGGTCATTATGGGAGACTTCCTCTCTAGCGTTTGCAGCGTCTTGGTGGTCTATAGCGTGTTGTGCATTCTCTACAAGATTTGTATCACACCTCCCACCGATGCTCCCCATAGCAATTCTTCCGCTGCCCCACGTGCAGAAGGCGGCCGTGTTCTTGGCAACAGTCATTTGGCGCCACCTACAGACGGCGAACAGAGTGCTGAGGAGAATTCTCCTTCCTCTCAGCTCGCTACTCCACGTGTACATGAAGAGCCTAGTGGTCAAATGAATCCTCCGACACCTCCAGGCACAAGCGGCATCAATGCTCCGGTGACTCCGCGCACAGATGACGGGGATTATATCCCTGAAGGCAGTCCCTCTGCACCTCTAGCCTCAGATGTTCGGTCCCAGGGTGAGCAATTCGCTGTGGTGTCAATTTCGCGTTAACAGCGTCGCTTGTAGACAGAGGGGTTACCACTTGGGGGGGCCTCTCTGGGCGTGCTCTCAAACAGCAGCAACTTCACTATCAAGGAAGCGACGTTCACCATCGTTGGAGGAGATTTCATTGTCAGCGATGTAAACCATACGGATCGTACGCCTTTCGTTGCCCTTCTTACACTTGATTGACCTGTTTTAATCACACTGACCAACTTAGAGCAAACCAGATGCTCCCGAGCATCCGAGGACACGTTTCAACAGTGTCTACAGGACCCCCCACCTTCAGTCGGCCACAGCGGCGGGAACGCAATGGTCATTACCGATGCTCTGGGAGGAACCATGATCCTCCCCTGGGAAATTGTGTCGAGCTACACAGTGCGTGATATCCCCTCTGTTTAATAAGTGAGGTCTGTCTTTGACGATGAGAAGGACTTGCATATGATAATGACAAGATACTTCGATGGGAAATTTGGGGAACTGCGTGTCAAGAATGGGCGTTATTCTATCGCAAGGGCAAATGGTGGAGGTGTAGTTCAGCCCCGGGATTGGAAAGATATCAGGGAGTCAGGTGAGCAGCTGGTAATGAGCATGCTAATCGAAGTAGTGTGGGTCGAAAAAGCCGCAAAGACATGCCCAAAATGTGGAAGGACCAAAGTTGGGGTGTATAAGGACCAGGGCTGGTTAGTCTGGTGCGTGACATCCGCAAAGATACTGGGACATTCTTGACGGAAGGAGTGCAGTCGACGATGCGGGAAGCGCTTCGTATCATCAGGCAATCGAGTGGAAAGGATGGAACCTCCTCCACAAGAGGAATCGGAGGACATGGCGGTTTTTCGTCATGTAGAGAAGCGTTTTATTGAGGTGCGTTGCTGTAATGTATTGAGTGTGTAATGGCTGGTTTATGACTGCTCGGGTTATCGATTGGTGAATCACACAAACGCTTCACTGAACGTTGATACCGTATCCCTCTTAAAGGTGCGTCCAATTCAGGGCTATAGGCTGAATGCAGATGATTCACAAGTTCTGAAATGATGTCTGCCGTTGTCCAGCGTGTGAGTCACTTTGATGATCGCTGATCAATGCCGACCCCTCATGAATCAATGTCTGCTGTTCTCTAGTATGTGAGTGGCTTTGATGCTCGCTGATCGATGTCGACCCCTCACGAATCAACGTCTGCCGTTGTCTAGCGAGTGAGTCACTTTGATGCTCACTGATTGATGCCGAACCCTCACAAATCAATGTCTACTGTTGTCCAGTTGGTGAGTGGCTTTGATAATTGCTGATTGATGCCAACCCCTCACAAATCAATGTCTGCCATTGTCCAGAGAGTGAGTTGCTTTGATGCTCACTGATCAATGCCAACCCCTCACAATCGATGTCTGCTGTTGTCTAGATGGTGAGTCTCTTTGATGCTTGCCGATCAATGCCAACCCCTCACAATGCAATATCTGTCCTTGTCCAGCTTGTAAGTTTTCCTTGGCCTCAAATCATAAACTCCTGTTGACTATACATTAATCCCTGTTATGAAGAAAGTAAGCCCCTCATATTTGGCATCCACTGAGTCTCATCCCCACTGTGTAACAGTGGGTAAGTCATTATGCCCCATCCAACATGCAAAAGCTATCTCCTTCAAGATGGTTTACCTTGCTGTCAGGATCAAGCTGAGGCCAAAGAGGCCTCAAGATGTATGTGCCACTTTCATCTCAGGATCTCTGTTTTTTGCACACATATTGCTTACACTGCATCACAGTTGAAGAACTATGAACACTGCAATTACTGCAATCAAGCGCACCATTCCTGTGACAGTTCTGTTCATCTCTTGTATAATACATCTTTTATCTCTTTGATCATCTTTGCTTGTTACTTTGATCCTTGCTTGTCTTCCTTATTTGTGTTTGTTATTTGTCATTTGTTTGATTTTATTTGATATCAAGGACTCAGATATAGGCCAGGTAGTCTGTAGCACCTCACCTCCACTTAGCTTTTTCTTTCATTTTGCTTATTATGTTTGGCATTCTTCAAATACCAGGATGGCACATATAGGGTTTACATTACCTCAGAATATCTTGTCTATTTTTCTCTTATTTATACACTCTATTTACTATTGTTTGACTTACCTATGCTATATATATCTGTGATCCTCTAGTATCTTGATCTTCAACATAGGCGAGAGCACCAAATGGTCCTACCACTGCTGTGTCAACCATTTCTGTAGCTGCCTTAATAACTTCTGCCAATGTAAATGGACCCTCTTCATCTTGTGCCACTCCATCAGCATCTGTGACAGGTGTTTTGCGAAAAAGCCACTCACTGAGTCCTTCTCTAAAAGTACTTTTCAGTCCACCAATGAACTTAAGTACCAAATCTTGGTTGGCAGTAATGCCAGATTTGAGATGCGGCTCTGCCTCGGCTTGGAAACCAAGAGAGAACTCATAGAAAGCGGACTTCTCATCCCTGCCAATAGGACGTTTTCAAGCTTTGCGACAGAGGTCGTCCAAACAAGCCATTGATTCTACATCAAACCTCAAGGCCTTTGGTAAAATCTTCATAACAGCTTTTCACCAGTTTTCAAAATTGTAAGGGTTATATCCTCCTTCCAGACAAGACCAAAGTTGTGCTGTCTGAGTATCTAGGTAGGATAAAGCATGGGTTCCAACTTCCTTGTCATGTCCACTTAACCCTGTAACCTTTGCAGCTAATTCCACACCCTTGAAGAACTTTGTAGCAGTAGATGGGTTAGCCCTATCATTGTCATGGAATCTCTCAGATTCTTTAACTTTGGTGTATTCTTTTGAATATGCAGGACGTAGTTAGGGTAAGACTTGAGCCTCAGTATTCAATTATCGGTCGCTTGAGAGAGTTAATAGCTCCTACTAAATGTATCCTTATTTCTAGCAAATTCACAAGCTAGTGTAGTGCATTAGCAAATGAATTTGCACAGCACAAAGCAAGGTGCAGAGCAAGAGGAAAGGAGGAGTAAGTAAGACAGCTTGTCTATTTCAGCTAACTACAAGAGCTTATATACATTTGTAGTCAGGGTTTCTAGCTAATCAATAATATTAAGACAGAACAGGTGGGAAAAATCCTTATTTACATAAGCAAGGGATCTCGGCGTGGGCGCGCTGCTTAGGTTATTGAAATCCCTGCATCATTGGTTGCGACGCGCAGAGTGCCTGGCCCACAGGGGCTGGAGTTTAATTTGTGGTTTGTGAGTTGCCATTGGGTCAAACCTGGGCATATGAAAATCTTGGAAAGCTATAAATGTGGTAAAAGGATGCATTTTAGTGTCTTTGAGCCAAAATCAAGAAATGTGAAGGAACATTCAATTTTGACCCCATGTCCCTTTTCCTGGGACTGATCTTTTCTGCCAGTTCAGAATATCTCATGGGGAAAAAGGCATTTGTTTCTATAAGAGGGCCTCAGGAACATCTCTGGGCAAATGACTTATAGACTATTAGGAAGTTGGATAGTCTTTAACTCTTCAACTTCAGTGCTTTCAGTACCTCCAAATCTATCCATCAAAGATTTGGCAGAGTGTTTTAATGACTTTTGTGCACAAACTGGATGAAGAACTCAAGCATTTACTGCAGCCAAGACTGTCCTAATCCATATCCCTGATAAAACATAACCCCCAAATTCCAATCAGGCATAGGATAGGCCCTTTATCAGCTTGGAGTTGGTTTGCAGGGATCTAATAGCATATGAAATGCATCTGCTATACTGCATCACACATAGGCTTAAGCACAAGAAATGTATAGCTGTTGTAGCTGTTTCAACAGTGAGGAATTATTCTACAACAGCTGCATGACAACCAGCAAAGAACCTTTCCCCCAGTGGGCTAGGTGTCCTCCTGACATGATATGCTTGCCTTGCATAATTATAACTGTTAAGATTCAAGCATTAGAAATCCAGATCCCCTTTCAATTCCCCTTTCTCCAATTTCCAGGTTGCATAACAACTATTGACAATTCAATTAGTGAAATGTATTGGTTTGAACTTGAGCACTCCCATCTTCACTCATGGTCAATTCTAAATTGCTGTTGCTCAGGTAAATTTGGGGTTATTGTCATGGACAAGGTTTTCAAGGGGGAAAACAGGCTTAAGAGCAAGGGACAATGGTGGGAGGCTAGAATGTACAGAGAGTTGATTTGATGGGGAATTGGACAAAGAGGTAGCTAAAAGGCATATGTAGGGAGCTCCAACCTGGACCTTGACTTGCACATGGAGCAACAGACTTAGCTGTCACAATTATGAGCCAGTACCCAAGGCCTTTTACCAAAGGTTTATCTGGAGTTCTCTTTTATATACTTATAGGCAGAGTGGAGAGTGCAGACATGAGAGGGCACAAAGCTGTTTTTTTGGGTAACTTTGGTTGAAAATATTAAAATTATAATTTGACCTACTGATAATTATAATCCACAACCACTGAATACAAAGAATATAGTACATCTGGAAGCCCTATTATAGTTTTATATTTCTTGCTCATATCCTGAGTAATTTTGCAACCCTTTTCAACAAATTGGAGGCAACAATTTGGAGGTGCTTTGCACCAACCCTCTGTTATTTTTTGTGCTGGGATAAGTTCAATAAACACTTGCCTGCGCCGTGCCATAGGCACAGGTAATTACACTTGTCAATAATATGCTTGAGGGTCACAATGTACATGAATCAAGATGCCTTGGAACATGCATTCCAGTAAGGCATACCCTGGAGTCTTTCCAAGGGGTTTGCATTAAGGCAGTGTTGACTATAGTTTTATACACCTACCCATACATTGGGTGGTATCTGGCAGACCACAAATTAAAATGTGAACTACAAAATTTGCCTCAGCAGGCTAGGCGTCCCCCTGACATGATGTGCTTGCCTTGCATAACCATGACTGTTAAAATTCAACCATTGTAACCCGGATCCCCTTTCAATTTGCCTGTCTCCAAGTTCTAAGTTGCATAATGACTATCAGCAGTTCAATTACTGAAGCGCATTGGACTTGAGAACTCCCATCGTTGGAAGAGCCCATGCCAGGAATCAATAGTTTTCCAAGGCAAGCATCAACCAGAGCTGTTGGAACATATCTCAACACAACAACAATCATTGAGATTCTGCTAGATGGACACAGGTCAATTGGGAGGGCAAGAATTAGGTGTGTTTATGACTTAATTCCATCTCAAAAACCCCAGCTAAATGTCTGTTTCAGCATGATTTTCTTTTCTTCTGGGATGCCAACAGCCCCTCAACAGCAACACCATTGAAACACCAGTACTGAAACTTTCAACATATTTTTATTTACACTCATGGTCATTTCTATGTTGCTGTTTCTCAGGTAATCTCACTTCAAATGATTAAAATTATGACTTGACCTATTGATAATTATAGTGATCCACAACCACCAATGATATGACCATTGAAGAGATTGTGATGGCAAGACCACTAAAACACCAACACCACACACAACCCAACCAAATAAGTCGAGCCGCACAAGATTCTTAAGCCGATGCTCTGTACCATAGTCGAGCTGCACAAAATCAAGTGTGAGTTGTGGGGGTAGTAGCGAGTATTAAGAATTAGTTAGATTCTTCTCTGCTAAAACTGGGGGTTCGAAGCGTATAACACTTCACAACTCAGGTATCTTTGTCTTTTCCTTAACAAATATCATGCCACGCAAGATAAAAGTCACAAATCCAGTCGATTGCAAACGCAAAGTAACACAAATGAAACAGCAGTAATTCTCTAGAGAAAACTATGCTACAAGAGTCCGTTGTATATATACTATCTGGAGCTGCGCGATCACTGGAGCTTGGTAAATAGGTGTACACGAGATTTATAAATAAAAGAGTCCAGGCTCCAGCTAGGGAGAGAGAAAAAGATAAAAAGAGGGTATTGGATACGCCAAGGTGCCGCCATGCCACTTCTAGGCCACGCCATGACTATTAATAGATGCCTTTTGCCTTTTCTGATCTTGCTGAGTGACATGCCGAAGTTGATCGAGGGTGGTCAGTCTACGGTTATACCAACCACTGCCTGGGTTTGCTCTTGCTCAAGCCGCGTGAGGAGGAGTCGGACCTCCGTCAATTGAGTAGTGTTGTCTTGGCAAATCCCTTGTGACCGCTTTCCAGGTATCTCTTTCCGTGAATGACCTTTCCTTTCAGAGTATTTCGAGCTCCTTTGTTGTGCCATACCAGCCATCATGCTGTTGGATGTGCCAGAACCTTGCTGTGCATCTCTTTGTGTGCTCAGGAACTTGTCCCCACTGCTCTAGCACTGAATATACTCGATTAATGTGAGGCTGCACAAGAGGTAAGGTACCTTAAGTGCCTAGGAAACCTCCTCTATTGCCTAGTAGTGAAACCAGGTTGTTCTGCTGCAGGGTAGGCCATTTGATCTGAAGTGGTGCCATCTGGCTAACGTACTAAACCCTAATCTTGGGTATATGGCAGTGCACCTCTAAGTCGGCAGTCCTCGAGTAGACTCCAACTCTCATGAACCCAAGAGTAGCGCACTCTTTTGTTATCCTTTGCACCGCGCAAGTTATCTTAATACCAGCAGGGTTTCATAGTGTAGAGATTAGATTAGACACGACCGTGTATTGAATTATGAACTGTTTATTCAATACACAGTCATGTCTATTTAATCTCTACATTAAGAAACCCTTCCAGTATTAAGATGACTCGCACAGTGCAAAGGATAACAAAAGAGTACACTACTCTTGGGTTCACAAGGGTTGGAGTCTACTTGAGGATTGCTGACTTAGAGGCGCGCCTGCCATATACCCAAGATTAGGGTTTAGTATGTTAGCCGGTTGGTGCCGCTTCAGATCAAACAGCCTACCCTGCAGCAGAATGACCTGGTTTCACTACTAGGCAATGGAGGAGGTTTCCTAGGCACTTAAGGTACTTTACCTCTTGTGTGGCCTCACATTAATTGAGTATATTCAGTGCTAGAGCAGTGGGGACGAGTCCCTAAGCGCACAAAGAAATGCACAGCAAGGTTCTGGCACATCAAACGGCATTGATGGCTGGCGTGGTGATACGACCGCGTCTGTTTTAGCAAATATAAGCTCAGCTTTTGCAATAATAAACTATAATGTTGACATGGTCTGAGTCTCTAAGTACAGAAATAACTACGCTATCGATAAGGTTCATGCAGCTTGAGAAGGAAAGAGTTAGTACTATGGCTCTAGGGACACAAGAGTTGAAGCTACTTGAAACGACGAAGTCCACAGTTGATGGCATGGCTGGAATGTCAACTCTGATGCAGCGCAAGGAACTGAAGCAGCTTGAGTCCTGAGTCAAGAGAAATGACCAGACCAACCGTTTGCATTGGGAGAAAGGAACCAGGGACTCACGATAAGGACACAGAACATACCCAAGTGGCTTGAGGTTGACAATGAGGGCAGGGGATGTGGAGAAAGGATGCCTGTCCACCCTTGATCACCCGTCGGCATCTCACACGGCATCACCAGAAAGGAAATGGTGATCTATATTTGGCCTCTAAGTGCGTGCCTGACTTGCGCAGCTCCAGTCTTGGCATGCCCTCAACCAATACCCGGTTCTATTTCTCTCTATCTTTTCCTTGGACTCTCTATATTTGAAATATGTTTATCTATCACATGTATATCTCTTTTCTATTTTTACATGGCTTGAAGGAGTATATATACACACAAGCTACTGCTTGAGCAGATCATTGTATCATTGTTGTTTTATCTTTACTTGCATTTATCAGCAAATCTATCCAGCTCTTCTGCTTATACTTCACACGGTGAAGAGATCAAGTGCGGCGAGACTACTAACACACCAACCAACACCAAACACCAACTCCAAGTCGAGCCGTGCGAGGTAAGTATAATGTATAAACCTTTGGTAGTCGTGCCGCGCCNAAAATCGGGGGTGCGAGTATGGGGGGTAGTGTAGAGTATTAACAATTTACAAGTTCTCTCTCTTGTGCGCACTAGTTCCAAGCAATCGAGGAGTACTCGATAATCACACAATTAACCCTAAGGTTACTTCTTTATAGCTTTGATCTTTCCTTTAACTTAGTATCATGCCATGCGAGATAAAGGTCACAAATCCAGTCGATTGCAAACACAAAGTAAACACAAATAAAACAGCAGTAATTCTCTGGGGAAAACTATGCTAAGAGAGTCCAATATATATACTATTTGGAGCCGCGCGATCACCGGAGCATGGTAAATAGGTGTACACAAGATTTATAAATAAAAGAGTCCAGGCCCCAGCGATCTGAAGTGGCGCCAACCGGCTAGCTTACTAAACCCTAATCTCGGGTATATGGCGGGCGCGCCTCTAAGTCGGCAGTCCTCGAGTAGACTCCAACTCTTGTGAACCCAAGAGTAGTGTACTTCTTTAGTTATCCTTTGCACCGCACGAGTTATCTCAATACTGGAAGGGTTTCGTAGTGTAGAGATTAAGTAGACACGACTGTGAATTGAATTGTGAACAATATTCAATAAAAATGGGTATTTATTCGCGAAAAAGCGAACACAGTTGTATCAACGGCGTGAACTATCTGAAATCTGGAACTTAGGAACTTAGGTGTCATAAGGAGTGACTACTTGAGATTGGGCATCTTAACTAGGTGTACATTAGGGTACTCTAGTCTTTAAGTGGAGTTAACTAAGAGAGAACTTGGATACCACGTATTCTTAATTCACTCTATAACCCCCACCTACTCGCACTTGACTTTGTGTGCCCTGAACGCTCACCACTTGACTTCGCATTGCCTGAACTTAGGTTGTGTGTGCGTGTTCTGAGCTCGGCAGCACCGATCTCATCAGTGGCACAATAAAGGAGCTTGAAATACTCTGAAAGGAAAGGTCACTCACAGAAAGAGATAACCTGGAAAGCAGTCACAGGGGATTTGCCAAGACAACACTATTCAATTGATGGAGGTCCAACTCCTCCTTACACGGCTCAAGCAAGAGCACCCCAAGGCGGCAGTTAGTATAACTGTAAACTGACCACCCTCGATCAACTTTGGCATTTCACTTGGCGAACCAGCAGAGGCAAAAGGCATCCCTCGGCCTGGAAGTGGTGCAGCAGCACCTTGGGGTATCCAATACCCTCCTTTTTTTTNATCTCTTTCTCTCTCTTCCTAGCTGGGGCCTGGACTCTTTTATTTATAAATCTCATGTACACCTATTTACCAAGCTCCAGTTGATCGCATGACCCCAGATAGTATATATACAACGGACTCTTGTAGCATAGTTTTCCCTAGAGAATTACTGCTGTTTTATTTGTGTTGCTTTGCATTTGCAATCAACTGGATTTGTGACTCTTATCTTGCGCAGCATGATATTTGTGTAAGGAAAAGACAAAGATACAAGAGTTGTGAAGTGTTATACACCTCAACCCCCAGTTTTAGCAGAGAAGAATGTAACTAATTCTTAATACTCACTACTACCCCACAACTCGCACTTGATTTTGTGTGGCTTGACTACATTACAAGGCATCAACTTAAGGATCTCATGTGGCTTGACTTATTTGGTTGGGTTGTGTGTGGTGCTGGTGTTTTGGTGGTCTTGCCATCTCAATCTCTTCACAAACTACCAAGAATATAGCATATCTGGAAGTTCTATTATGGATTTATATCTTTTGCTCATAGCCAGAGTAGTTGTGCAATTGTTCCAACCAATTGGAAGTGCACCAGCACTATGTTATTTTTATGCTGGGACAAATCTAATAAACACTTGCATGTGCTGTGACGTAGGCACAGGTGATTACACTTGTTACAGAACTAAATAGAAAGGTTTAGTTAATAATGGAAGAATAGTGAAAGTTGTGGAAAGAGGTAGAAGGTTATAGGAGGTGGTGAATGTACCCAATCAATCCTTGAAACTTCCAGATTGATCAGTGAGCTTCAATGTTTAACACTACAGGCATGGATGAATTTGGGCGAGGAGCAACTGTTCCCACAAATGGTCTCCTAAATTTTGAATCAATTATTTGATATTGTAAAAAACTGAACGACTATATAAATTTTAAACACTTCAAACAATTTGTGCTTGGGACAAATGCAGTTGGACATATTTTGAATTTGGGAATCTATTTGTTCCAGAACTGCCCAATGCCCTGCCAAGAAAAGGCATTTGGTCTGGGAAAATATTCAAAAAANTGTTCAAACTATTTCCTCCAAGACTGAATTGTGGGCAAATTTTCAAATATGGGCAAGGATTCTGTCAGTAAATGAATTCAATCCCATCTATAAAATTTGTGAGCTGATTCGGGGGAACATTTGGCCTCTGGTCTTATAGATCTTTGCCTGTAGTGTAAGAAGCTTTGGTGATCCAAGTTCCAGGTACTTGAATCATTCCAATTATGCTTGGACTTTGATCAGAAGCCTAACGCATGCAGTAAACCATCTGTTAGTTCTAGTAATACAAAGTTTGAAGTCAAAACTATTTTTAAGGCTTTTCTGGGTTATAATCAAAAGAAAAGAAAAGGAGTAAAAGATAACAGATGAGAAAGGGCAATTGCTATGTCTGAAAGGGGAGAGGTCCTAGAGTCGTAGTATACCATAACAGTCATAAATTGGATGCTTGCCACTATATGCAGCTGGCATGGTTTTGACTTGACGCTTAGGGCTGGAGTTACCTCCTGACATGCTACCACTTTTGCTTCCAGTCATCTTGTCTTTATCATTACTTGTAAGAGGTAAGGGGTCAAAGAAATTTGAAATGGAAGGATTCAAATCAAGGGTATTCTCGTCACCCCCTAAGATTGAAGAACTTAATGCTGCAGCAATATCTTCTTCTTGAGCTGTATGAAAGCTTGCTTTGCCTATATCAGATCCAGAGGTCTGCCTCTGAACAGTCTTTTTCTTTGGCTTTGCAGAAACTTGACAAGTAGGTAAATACTCATTGATTGAATGTAAGATTGGTTCACTCAAGTTCCTGGTATTTCTTCTAGTACCTTGTGGTCTTTCCAATGTTAAATGTGCTTCTTCCTCTTTTTGAGCCACATCTTCAGCAAAGTAATCAGCTGGAGTAGAACCTGGCCTTGCAAAGTAGGATGTCTTGTTTGAGTTTGCATACCTAGTCTGTGTGGTGGCAGACCAAAATAGAAACCCTTGCTTTAATCAAGAGAGATGAATATGCAATTCACACCCCTCATGGTGGCCTCCAAATGAAGAGATCAAGAACGGCAAGACAATAACACACACACAAACCAACACCCAACACCAACTCAAAGTTGAGCCATGTGAGATATGTAGTATGTATAAACCTTCTGTAGTTGCACTGAACTGAAAGCAGGGGAATGCAAGTATGGGGGTAGTGTAGGGTATTAAGAATTAACAGATTCCTCTCTCTTGTGCACACTAGTTCCAAGTAATTGAGGTTACTCGATAGTTGCATAGTCAACCGATAAGGTTGTATCTTTATAGCTTTTGTCTTTCCTTTAACTTAGTATCATGCTGCTGATGCACTGCATGTGCAAACACCCTACAAAATTTGTGAACTTGTTCTTAATATTCGTGAATAGACCTACAGAGTTGGAGTGTTCCCTGACAGCCAACTAAGCAGACTCCCCAGAAACGATAAGAAAGTCGAGTAAGATGGTTCAGCAATGGCACTTTAAGTTTGTGAAGGTCTCATGAACGTATCTGAAACAACTACCACTACAATTGAAACTACCTGATATGCCTGACCTGGTGAGGGACGATATCAGAGGGAGTTATGCACATTACAAGGGAATTCGCCCTGACATTGCTAAGCAGAGAACTTCATGAAGTAGCTGATGGCTTCGAGAACTTGATCATCAATCTGCTAAGTCAATAAGTGCTCGCTTTGCCAGATTTGGAAGGTGGCAGCATTAGTTGATTGACCTTGGAAAGATTGCCTGAAGTTCACAAACCTCTATGGAAAACCAGAAAGCGTGACTAAAACTGGTGTTGTCATTAATCCGACATTCCGCCAGTTCGCTTAGAGCCAAGAGACAGTAAAAGTGAGCAGAGCAGAGACACAGTATGGCTTGGTGGAGCCAAGCACCCAAAATGTGGATCAACTATCCAGATTAGGTTTGTGAACGGAACGGCGCGCCCTCTGGAAGCAATTTCTGGCGTGTATCCATGCAGACTCGATAACAGCCGCACCCAGAACAGGTTCGCGAAGGATCTGGACTGCGTTCTAAAGTTTGAGACTCAACTCTCGGCCTTCTATACCTTCATGTGATTGCGTTTCTTATTCATCTTTGTCTATGTCATCTGTTTGTTTCTCTCTACTATTGCCAAACTCTATTTACATATATAAGTCTCAATGTTTTATTTAGAATCGTCATAGCGGGTAGCTAGCGTTTGTATTTTGCGTCAGGACCATGTGCCCAGGAATCTACAAGAGCTGTCTGTTATCTATCGAGAGAGTTTAAGTTCGCAAAGTCAATTGGAGCTGTATCTCTAGCATTTTATCAAATTGTTTGTGCGTTAAAGCCGTTTGAGGCCATGTTCCTCCGTTCGTGAAGTTGTCCGTTGTATCAAAACCTACCACTGAAGAGATCAAAACGGCGAGACCACTAAAACACCAACACCACACACAACTCAACCAAGTAAATCGAGCCGTGTGAGATCCTTAAGTCGATGCTTTGTACTGTAGTCGAGCCGCACGAAATCAAGTGCGAGTCGTGGGGGTAGTAGTGAGTATTAAGAATTAGTTAGATTCTTCTCTGCTAAAACCGGGGGTTCAAAGCATGTAACACTTCACAACTCAGGTATCTTTGTCTTTTCCTTAAACCGATATCATGCTGCGCGAGATAAAAGTCACAAATCCAGTCGATTGCAAACGCAAAGTAACACAAATAAAACAGCAGTAATTCTCTAGCGAAAACTATGCTACAAGAGTCCGTTGTATATATACTATCTGGAGCCGTGCGATCACCAGAGCTTGGTAAATAGGTGTACATGAGATTTATAAATAAAAGAGTCCAGGCCCCAGCTAGGGAGAGAGAGAAAGAGATAAAAAAAAGGGTATTGGATACGCCAAGGTGCCGCCACGCCACTTCCAGGCCACACTGTGACTATTAATAGATGTCTTTTGCCTTTTCTGGTTTGCTGAGTGAAATGCCGAAGTTGATTGAGGGTGGTCGGTCTACGGTTATACCAACCGCCGCCCTAGGTTGCTCTTGCTCGAGCCGCATGAGGAGGAGTTGGACCTCCGTCAATTGAGTAGTGTTGTCTTGGCAAATCCCTGGTGACCGCTTTCTGGGTATCTCTTTCTGTGAATGACCTTTCCTTTCAGAGTATCTCGAGCTCCTTTGTCATGCCGCGCCAGCCATCATGCTGTTTGATGTGCCGGAACCTTGCCGCGGATCTCTTTGCGTGCTTAGGGACTCGTCCCCACTGCTCTAGCACTGAATATACTCAATTAATGTGAGGCCGCACGAGAGGTAAGGTACCTTAAGTGCCTAGGAAACCTCCTCTATTGCCTAGTAGTGAAACCAGGTTGTTCTGCTGCAGGGCAGGCCGTTTGATCTGAAGCGGCGCCATCTGGCTAACATACTAAACCCTAATCTTGGGTATATGGCTGCGCGCCTCCAAGTCGGCAGTCCTCAAGTAGACTCCAACTCTTGTGAACCCAAGAGTAGCACACTCTTTTGTTATCCTTCGCACCGCGCGAGTTATCTTAATACTGGCAGGGTTTCGTAGTGTAGAGATTAACTTAGACACGACTGTGTATTGAATTATGAACTGTTTATTCAATAAATGGTCTTTATTCGCGAAAAAGCGAACACGGTCATATCACCGCATGTGTAGCGAAGTCACTTTGTGAAGCATACTTATCGTTGCTGGTTGAGCCCTAGCTCCCCCTCAAACTTGCGATTGCAAAGAAAGAGTTCTAGAAGCCTCTGTCAGCTAAACTTAGAGCTTTTACCTATACCCCTCTGCCCGCCTTTATCTTCACAAAGGTATTTGGTGTGTTGTTTGTGTTGGTGTTGTGTGTGTGTTGGTATTGTGTGTGTGTTGGTGTTGTGTGTGTGTTGGTGTTGTGCGTGTGTTGGTGTTGTGTGTGTGTTGTTGTTCTATAGTTTTGGTTGCTAGAGCACCCTAGTTTGCTGCCTGTGCATCACCGCATGAGACAAAAGTCTCAAATCCAGTCAATTGCAAACACAAAGTAAACACAAATCAAACAGCAGTAATTCTCTGGGGAAACTATGCTACAATAGGCTGTGTTATATACTATCTGGAGCCATGCAATCACCAGAACTTGGTAACTAGGTATACATGAGATTTATAAATAAAGAGAGTCTGGCCAGAGAGAGAGAAAAAGAGATAAAAAAAGGGTATTGGATATGTCAAGGTGCCCCCATGCCACTCCCGTGCTTGCACCATGACTATTAATAGATTCCTTTTGCCTTTTCTGGTTTGTTGAATAGGATGCCAAAGTTGATCAAAGTTGGTCAGTCTACAGTTATACCAACTGCCACCTGAGCCATGTGAGGAGGGGTTGGACCTCTGTCAATTGAATAGTGTTGTCTTGGCAAATCCCTTGTGACCACTTTCTGGGTTATCTCTTTTTTTTTNGTTTTTTTTTTTGGTAGAGCAATAGCTTCGTGTACCACCAGTATGTAGTGGACTCACTAGGCCTGCTAGGTTGTGCGGGTTGCCCTGTGGTTGTCCTTTAAATTCTACCTGGAGGAAATGCCTTACGCACTAGTCCCACCCAGGGACTGCGTGTGGGGCTCCTCAGGCGTGCCAGCTGGTGTTGAGTCCTACAGTAGTATATCTTGTCCAGGGCTGTGACTCATTGGTCTCTTCCTGGTGGGCGTCTGCTGCTTGAAATACCCACTAAAACCCCCTTGTTGGTGACCCAATCCCTAGGTAGGCCTGGCTTCCTGTCACCTGTATCCTCAACTACTTGCTCCCATGTTCTCCGGACCGTGTCTATGCTTAGGGCTTTCCTTCCAGACGCCAGGTTGCTTGTGAGTATGTGGTCATACCATAGTTGTTTATTGAGCACCAGTCTCCATTTTGCCCTTATCTTGTCTCCTGTCAGGAACTTTGACAGGTCCTCTTTGTTCCCTATGCGCCAGCTGCACCTTGTCAGCCATATCTGGTACACCGATTCAGACACTAAGATCCAGAATAATCTAGTTGTACCCTTACCACTTCTACCTGTGTCATCTTTTGCCTCATATAACCTGATTACTAAAATGAGGCCCATAGAGATGTAGGGCCACTCCAGGCCAGTTCTCCTCCACATCTCTTTAGCTGCCTCCCAGATTGCCTCCTGGCCCGAGACCTTGCACTCGAGTAGGATATGTTCTATTGATTCAGCCTGGGTGTCACAGTGCCTACATGTTATGAATTCCTCTGCAACACTGGTGTGTTCCCACCAATCTCCTACTTTGAGGGCTCCATGTATTGCCTTCCATATGAACATCCTTGGTTTCTTACAGATGGTTGTGCCTTGCGTTAGTGACTTCCATATTTTCTCTGCTGTAGGAACAGAGCCTGTTTTCTCATCTATCAGGTTAAGTGCCCAGTCAAGGCCTCTCTCTGTTCTCCTCCTCTGTGGTGTGTCTCTCTGGGCAATGATGCTCTTGTACAGCTTTGATTGGGACATTACTTTCAGCTTAGCTCCCATTCTAGCAATCTCATATCTGTTTGAGAGGTCCAGCCTGTCTTGGGCGTCTTTAGCCGCCCCAGCTGCTGCCAGTCTGTCAGCTTCCTCATTCCTGTGGACTCCGCTGTGTCCTTTCACTTTCTTGAGTTTGACTTGGGTCTCAAGGTACAGTAGCTCTCCATAGATTGCTCTCAGCAGCTCTTTGTTTTCCACTTATTGATACGACCATGTTCGCTTTTTCGCAAATAAATACCAATTTATGGAATAAACAGTTCCTAGTTCAATACACAGTTGTGTCTACTTAATCTCCATACTATGAAACCCTTCCAGTATTAAGATAACTTGCATGGTGCGAAGGATAACAAAAGAGTGCACTACTCTTGGGTTCACGAGAGTTGGAGTCTACTTGAGGACTGCCGACTTAGAGGCGCGCCGCCATATACCTAAGATTAGGGTTTAGTATGTTAGCCAGTTGGCGCCATTTCAGATCAAACGGCCTACCCAGCAAGGAGTTCAGAAATCAGGCAGCTTCACATTCATTGAGTACAAGTGCTAGAGTGGCTTGAGGAAACCTTCGAAACAACAAAGTCCATGGTTGATGGCATGGCTGGAATGTCAAACTCCAACGCAGCGCAAGGAACTGAAGCAGCTTGAGTCCTGAGTCAAGAGAAATGACCAGACTGACCGTTTGCATTGGGAGAAAGGAACCAGGGACTCATGGTTGATGGCATGGCTGGAATGTCAAACTCCAACGCGGCGCGAGGAACTGAAGCAGCTTGAGTCCTGAGTCAAGAGAAATGACCAGACTTACCGTTTGCATTGGGAGAAAGGAACCAGGGACTCACAATGAGGACACGGAACATACCCAAGTGGCTTGAGGTTGACAATGAGGGCAGGGGATGTGGAGAAAGGATGCCTGTCCACCCTCAATCACCCGTTGGCATCTCATGCGGCATCACCAGAAAGGAAATGGTGATCTATATTTGGCGTCTAAGCACACGCCTGACTTGTGCGGCTCCAGTCTTGGCACGGCCTCAAACAATACCTGGTTCTATTTCTCTCTATCTTTTGCTTGGACTCTCTATATTCGAAATGTGTCTATCTATCGCATTTATGTCTCTTGTCTATTTTTATACGGCTCAAAGTAGTATATATACACGCTAGCTACTGCTTGAGCAGCATCATTGTATCATTGTTGTTTTATCTTTACTTGCATTTATCAGCAAATCTATCCAGCTTTTCTGTTATATTTCACACGGCGTGAACTATCTGAAACCTGGAACTTAGGAACTTAGGTGTCATAAGGAGTGACCACTTGAGATTAGGCCTCTTGACTAGGTGTACATTAGGGTACTCTAGTTGTTTGTGGAGTTAGCTAAGAGAGAACTTGGATACCACGTATTCTTAATTCACTCTATAACCCCCACCTACTCGCACTTGACTTCATGTGGCCTGAACTCTCACACCGCTTGACTTCACACTGCCTGACTTAGGTTGTGTGTGTTGGTTTTGTGTGTGTGTTCTGAGCTCAGCAGCACTGATCTCATCACTGGGAGGCAACATTTCTGCAGGTGTGGTTCCAGAGAGAGTAGGCCCTACTGCAACAGGCAGTGGCCACATGTGGTATGCTGTTTATCATGATTTTTTGACTGTGCTAACAGGTTTTGATAGATAATCCACAGTTGCTGTATTTTTTCACTATGCAAAGCTCTCATTTGCTTTACATTGGTGGAGTGTGGAAGGAACAACTAAAGGGATCTGCTTTAGTGGATGAAGATTTTGATTGGGGACCTGCAGCAGAGGATTTTCACAGAGAAATGCAAGTGCACAAAGGGATGGACTTGGTAACTTCTGATGATGCAAGTTCTGTTAACTCTTTTACTGAGGAGTTTGAAGACGATCTTATCGAGGAGTTAGAGACGTTGCACCTGAACACTGGCTTTGCAGATGGGGAAGGTTACATGGAAGCAGTGGAAGATGAAATACCTTCATCTCCAGAGGAGGCTCCAAATAGAAGCCAAATAGCCCTAGTGGGTGAGCCAGGTAGATCAAGTGGGTGAGCCAGATAGCTAAAATAGGTGAGCCAGATCACTTTCATAGGCAGGACCCCAGGCGCTGTTAAAAAAAATGTGAGCCACTACAAGGTGGCTCGTTCTTAAAGGGTGAGTCAACAGTGGATGAGCCAGGTGGCTCAAGACACCTTAAGGTGGAGTGGCTCACCAATATTTGTTCACCTAAGAGGTGGGTTGAACCAGGTGACTGAGGTGTATGTAACACATTGGATGTGCTTGATCCCTGATAGAAACAATGGTCCTGTTCCAAATTTATTGGGTGGTGCCTTGCCTTGTAAGGACCAGGGTGACAGAGAATTCTACTGCATGAAAATGCTTACATTGTTTAAGCCTTGGAGAACTGGCTCAGAACTGAAAAATAAACTTCAGCTCTGGGATGATGCATTCAGCCAGCATAATTTTACCCCATACTTTACAACCATCATGAGGTATTTCAACCTTAAATATGAATGTCTTGATGCAAGATATGACTTTTGATTTCAGCAGAAAAAACTACAGTCAATGCTGGCTTGCTCAAATCACAGAGGGGAGTATACTGAATATGCAAATGAGTATGAGGATGACTTCCTTGAAGCCCTTGGCACAAATATTGGAAATGATGGCAAGCTGTTGGAAGAACACCAGCTCAGCAAAACTGCAAGGTGAAGAGCAGGTCAGATGCAGGATGCACAAGTTATGATAACATGTACTGGATGGCTTGACAATAATTTAGTGCCTCCAGACCAGGCTTCTAAGCAGTAACCTCATGGAAGATCTTTAAGCGATTTTGAGGGCGCAAGTGTCAGCATTTTGAACGATGCTTAAAGCCATTTGAACCACGTTTAAAGCCCTGTTTGAACCGCATGCTAAATGAACAAGCTGAAATGACCAGTTGAAAGCAAATCTAAACAGTTGTTCGAGCGTTATTTGAACCACACATTTAGAGAAGGTGAAACACTCTTTCAACTGCTTTTAAACAATAGTCGAACAGTGCTTAACCAAAGTTCAAGCATCCCTTTTTGAGTGTCATTCAACTACAATTGCCCTATAAGATAGGAATGGTTTTCCTTCATTTGTCAACGCAGAATGCCTGTGAGTGGATGTGTGCTTGCCCTCTTGTCATTGTTGTTGACATAGAAGGATTTCAACATAAGAAAAAATTGTAATTAAATGTTAAGCTAGCGAGCATACAAAAGGAAATAAAGTTCAAGTATCTGCACATCAGCGCTGACTGGAAATGCTCAGCATACTATCCTAATGCTTCCTCTTGTGTTTCTTTGGCCGGTGGTGGCTGTCGTTGGAGTCGTTATTGAAATGGCCTTCCTGGTCCGGTGGCCTTCCCACGTCCAATGGCCCCTAAGTCACACATGAGTCACTGAGAAGAGGAACCAGAGATGGAAGACTCACTTTTGACCTTGGGGAGAACACTTTCCACCTGCAAGAAGCTTGATCCCAAATTGGACAGGATTGGGATTTTGAGAGCTCTGCTGTTGCTCAAGTGAGTGAGGGTTGGGGTCTAACTCAGAGAAAATCCGCTTCCCTTTCTTCTTAGGCTGGTGTTGAGGCGGTGCTGGTGGTGCAGACAACAATTCTGCTGATGAATCTGGCGAAGGTGACCTTGTTGGTGAATTGTGGACTGGTGGGGGAGGCAATCGTGGTGTTGGCCATGATGGTAAGTGAACAGGGCTGCTGCTGTCACCCTCGCTAGTCTCCTTGTCCTTGGACTTGGCTTTGGGAGTGATGGCTGGCGGAAGAGGAACAGGCGGAGGCAACAGTGGCGGTGAGGGAGGCAAAGAGTGGATGTTGATACCATTGTCAAACGGTGCTGCTTGTTGCTGAAAAAGCTGGATGGCATCATTTGCATGAGCTTTGGCAGTGCGTATTGCCCCAACAAATGCATATAGCTCGATGACTGTCAGGGTTTCTGGCTGTTGAACTAAAATGGTAGATGGGAGGGAGGGTGAAAGTAGATGCTCCTGTCTCGAGCAAATGTCGTCTCAGGGAAGTCCATGCTCTAGGTTGCCGACAGCAGCTATGGGACTCTAAGCAAACGTCTTTCTCAATGTGAAAGAGTACGTACCCCACTGCGCCTGAAGGAAGTTGGAAAGCACATTGATGAGCGCAGATGGTGCCATTCCCTTTTTGTCAAAGTCAGGGATGTCGAAAGGAGAAGTCGAGACGCTAGTAGACGAAAATATAAGCCTCAGGTCTAATGGAAAGAGCTGTATTGATGTACCTAGTAGACGAAAATATAAGCTGTGTCTACTAGTAAGTAAAATGGTAACAGCGAGATAAAAAGAAACTAACGCACCCTCAGGTCTAATGGAAAGAGCTGAGGGGCGGCGAACCGAGACGGCGAGATTATATACGGGTGATCGAGGCTGACCAAAACGAGTCCATGCTATGATGTAATAAGGCTAAGCTGAGATAATGGAAAGGAGAACGTCGATGAGAGCATCGACTGAATAGAATAGTGCTGTATCGTAAAGGGAAAAGAAAAAGAAAAGAAAATATATCTAACACTCCCCCTCGATGCGAGCATCGGACTCGACGGATTCTTCAGGCCCAAGTACTCCCATAGCTCGTCTAAACTGGGTGAACTTGACGCGGGCGAGTTGCTTCGTCATGATATCGGCCACCATGGAGTCCGTTGGGCAGTATACGAGCTGAAGATCTCGGCTGGTGATGGTCTGTTGAATATAATGGAAGTGGATGTCGATATGTTTCGTGTGAGCGTGGAATACAGGGTTCGTCGAAAGCTTGATCGCACCCTGGTTGTCGCAATAAAGCACGGTAGGGTTGAACTTCTCAACATAAGCTCCAAGGCCGACAACAGGTAAGATTTCGCGAGTGAGGGTTCGAAGCCATTTGGCTTCCTTAGCGGCGTGAGTCAACGCGACGTACTCGGACTCGGTGGAAGACAGAGTAATAATCGGTTGCTTCTTCGAGCTCCACGAAATAACGCCAGCACCCGTCGAAAACGTATAGCCGGAGATCGAATGGCGATGAAGCTCCGTGCCCCAGTTGGCGTCTGAATAGCCAGAGAGAACAAAATCTTTTCCTCCCAGAGTGAGACGGAAGTCCCTAGTTGCTTTGATGTATCGAATAACGTGCATCCCGGCCTCCATATGCGTAGTATGAGGTTGCTCGAGGTAGCGAGCGAGTACGGCGAGAGCAGAGGCTAAGTCGGGGCGCGTCATAACGCTAAGGTACATCAGAAGGCCGACGAGTTCTCGATATTCGGACTTCTTCTTGGGTGAAAGCAGGGTCGAAGATACGTGTTCGGAGCCGGGTGTAAGGTCGATATGAGGTTCAAGAGGGGTGGACGCGTTCTTGCACTCCAACATACCGAATCGTTCGAGTATGTGGTTGATGTAGGCCGTTTGAGATAAGGTGATGGTACGTGCCTTTAAGTCCCTTCGAACGTCGACTCCCAGAATCCAGCTTAACTCCCCCATCTCCGCTAATTCCATATGCTTCCCCATCTCCCCCTTCAACTTCTTGACGGTCCCAGTCGAATCAGCGACGAAAGTGAAATCGTCTGTAGCGACGCCGAGAAGGCAGTACTCGGTAGGTGACTTGAAGCGATAGAAGAGTGCGTGGTCGGCCTTCGATTTGTTGAGGCCGAGCTTGAGTAAAACGAAGCACAACTCTTCGTACCACTTATTACCGCCTTGCTTGGTACCGTAGAGGGGACGCCAGAGTCGAAGTACGAGGATCTTGCCCTTTGCCTTGGCTTGTTCACGACGAGGTACTAAGGTCGGGTGGAGTTTGTAGAGGATCGGGTGAGGCTGCATATAAATGATCTCGTTTGGTGGAAGGATGCCGTTGAGATACGCATTCTTCGCATCGCCTTGCTCGATAGCGGATCCCATCGTCGCGCCTAAGGCAAGAATGAGTCTGAGGGTAACTGGGCGAATAGTCGGAGCAAATGTTTCGTTGAAGTCGATTCCAGGGCGCTGTGAGTATCCCTTTCCGACGAGTCGAGCCTTGTACCGAGATATGTTGCCTTGAGCGTCCCATTTTTGGCGAAGAACGAACCTTGAACCAATAATGTTCGGTATGTTGCGTCGGTCGACCTCCACAATCTCGTACGTCTGCATCTTCTCGATCTGGGCTACCTCCTCTCGTATCGCTTCCATCCACTTCTCCTTGTCACTTCCACTCATCGCTTCCTCATATGTCGGGTCATCCGAACCTTGGTTGGCAGCCAACGCCATTGCGAGTGCCGACACAAGTCCTGGACTACTCCCAACGCTAGCTCCCTCCTGTCCTAACGTCTCGTCGATCTCCGCAATGAGCGCGGCCAATGTGGCATCCTTCGTGTACGGTTGAGGATTGTTGACGCCTCTCCCTCTCGCTTCCTGATTCGATTCGCTGTAAAAACCAGGAGGAGGAGCGACGTTCCTGCGCGTACAAGTCGAAGTGGTTGGTTCTTGAGCGCTGAAATGGCCTGGCATCGGGACATCTTCGTTGACGGGTTCGGGAACAACAGGTAGACCTCCTTCTCCCTCTCCCTCTCGTTCATCTCCATCCTCTTGCAACAACTCTCTCTCTATCTCCTCGTCGTCCCCATCCTCCTCGTCGTCCTCATTGTCCGAATCTTCCATCAACTCGGGAATTTCGTCATCATCTTCGTCCTCGTCGAAGTAGGAAGTAGGCTGAGGTGGAGGAGGGTCACTAGGAGGGGTAGGAGGAGAGTCGATGTCGGCAGCATATTCGCCGGGTTCATCGTCATCTTCTTGAGGAAAATGGAGCTTCGTTTGAGAGTGTGAAGTGGAGTTGTTGAAAAGATAGACGAATTCGTCGGTTTCGTCATCGCTACCAGTCTCCCCCTCAACGGATACACTTCCCATATCAGGTATGTCGAAAAACACCTCCCGTTCCACCGTAATAGTCCGTTTTCCCTCCCAATATATCCTGCTCCCTAGTGCTTCCTCATCCGGTCCCAAGTAATGTCCCTCGCGTACACGAGATTGAAGTTTCCCGGCCTTCAAGTCCTTCACTAAGACCTTGGCACCCCAAGGGTGAAGCGTCGATAGGTCAGGTTTCTTGCCAGTGACGATCTCGAATGGCGTCTTGAGAGTTGGGACTGAAGTCGTAAACTGGCGATTGTGAAGCCAGACGCTGAAGCGGATCGCTTCAGCCCAAAGGAAGGTTGGCAGTTTTGATTGAATGAGGAGGGCTCGAGCGGTCGAGACGTGAACGCCCATTGCGCGTTCAGCAATCCCGTTCGACTGAGGTGAATTGTGAGTGGTGAGCTTGCGTACAGTGCCGTTATGCTCGAGGTGTGAGGTGAACTCGGCGCCTATGTATTCTCCCCCTCGATCCGACCGTAAGACCTTGATCTTGGCGTCACGCTGGACGTGTACCCAAGCCTCGTAGCGCTGATATGCGTCGAATGCATCGGACTTGTTGCGAAGGAAGAAAGCGCGAGTTTCGTGGGAGAACCGGTCGATGAAAAGAACGAAATAATTCTTCCTTCCAATCGACTCGACGGAAGCTGGTCCCCAGACGTCGGTAGAGATCTCCTGGGCGTAGGTGGTAGGATGAGGAGACTTGCTCTCCTTGAAGGGCTTACGTATGGCCTTCGCTTCGATGCACGTCCTGCAAACTGGAGGCGTACCTGAAAGGTCTTTAACCTTTATCCCTTCAATCATCCCTCCTTCGATCATCCTCCTGAGATCCCCAAAGCTACGATGGCCCATTACGATATGAAAATCCATGAGCGACATCGTTGTCGCATTGGCGCGCAGTGGTCCTGAGCCATCGGAGCCACCAGTTGGGTCGGTAACTCGGTAGAGACCTCGAACGAGAGGTACTCGGCCTATAATCGTATCGTCGGGAGCTCTGATAGTCGAGATTCCTCCCTTTTGAAGGATACTGTAGCCGGCCAAGTCCATACGAGTGGTGGAGATGAGGGTAAAGACGAAGGATGGTACGCAATACACACTTGTAAGCGTGAGCGTAGTCGGTGGTTGACCTTTCCCCATTGGAATCTCAACTACCATCGTCCCTCTTCCTTCGACGTAAGTAGCGCGATTGTCGGCTACCCTGGTATGCTCGCAAAGTTCGACGAAATTGGTGAGGAGATGTCGGTAAGGAGTAAAGTGGTCACTAGCGCCGCAGTCGAGTATGATACCCTGGTAGTCGTCAGGGGCTTTAGCGGCGGATAAGGCGATTGGGTTGAATGAGCGGGTGACTCCCTCGACGACGCATGTATATGAAGCCTTGACGTTCGACGAGGTAGTGGTGGCAGCGTTCGCATTCTTCATTTCTTGGGCGAGACGTTCTGCCTGCTTCTTCTTGTACCATTCCGGTGCCTGGTCGTGTCGTCCTCCCCCTTCCGCGTAACATCTCTCCTTAGAATGACCACTGATATTGCAAATAGTACAATGGTATTCGTTCTTCCTCTTCTTCTTTCCGCCCTTCCCATCCTTCGAACGACTTGCGGCGAGCGCGGCTGAGCCCGATCCGGAAGTTGTGGCGTTCGAATTGATGCCGTTGCGAGCTTCGTGTTCGGCTATCAAACGCTTCTTCAATACTTCCAAGGTGATCGTGGTTCCTGTAACCTCAGCGGCGCCTTCGATAGCTGAAATAAACATGCGGTAGTCGGGGATGGTGGAGACTGAAGAGGTGATATAAGTGACAAATTGAGAGTCGGAGAGCTGATAATCGTTATCGAGTAGGTCGTTCCTCCATTCGGTGAGCTGAGATAGGAAGGCGCGCATTGATCCGCTCGAGTAGCGGGCTGACTGAAGTTTGGACAGAATGTCAATTTGGACAGTGTTACCGCGGTGCTCGAACATCGCTTGGAGCGCTCGCCATTTCAAAGCGAGGGTAGGCAGATGGTGGATTTCTCGATAGATAGGAGTAGGGATCGTATTGTTGAGGACGTCGCTGCCGAGACCTTCGTTGCGGTCGTACTCGGCGGCGAGCAGTTCGTACTTGTCGACGTCGGCACTCTCGAGCGGGTTTTCGAAATCGTCATCGCTCGGGAGATAAAAGAAGAACTTGTTGAGCGATTCTGAATAACGCTCGTTGAGTTCGATAGGTTTGCTAACACGGCCGTTAAGGTGGCTGCGGAGTCCCTTTCCCTTGAGGTGGTCGGTTGTTCGGTCTCGATAGACGGCCCAGTTGGAACCGTCTTCCTTCAGCTTGTAAGGCTTAGAGAAGCTAGGCGTGTCGCTAGCGGGGCTCATAACTGTCGAAAGGAGAAGTCGAGACGCTAGTAGACGAAAATATAAGCCTCAGGTCTAATGGAAAGAGCTGTATTGATGTACCTAGTAGACGAAAATATAAGCTGTGTCTACTAGTAAGTAAAATGGTAACAGCGAGATAAAAAGAAACTAACGCACCCTCAGGTCTAATGGAAAGAGCTGAGGGGCGGCGAACCGAGACGGCGAGATTATATACGGGTGATCGAGGCTGACCAAAACGAGTCCATGCTATGATGTAATAAGGCTAAGCTGAGATAATGGAAAGGAGAACGTCGATGAGAGCATCGACTGAATAGAATAGTGCTGTATCGTAAAGGGAAAAGAAAAAGAAAAGAAAATATATCTAACAAGGGAAGTACGGGATCTTTTGGGTGTTCAATTTGTGGACCATGTTTGTTGCCGTTTTTGGCCGATGAGTACAATTTGCTGGAGACAGTGTAAGGAAGGCACCCAGCAAGATCTACAAACTTGGAGACTTGACTTACATTTGATTGCAAGGTGAGCATAATCAGTCCATTTTGCATCAAGCAGAGAATGTAGTTGAGGATCAAATTCGGCAAAGGTTTTGCAAGACTTGCTGGCCCGGATGGTGATGCTATATGCTAGAGTCAGTTGGCAAGTATTATTAGAAAGTGCATACACGCACCAGCCCTTGGTAACCTTGTTGTCCTTGTCCCTATAGGCATATAGCAGCTCAAAGGCAGCATTTCCCATTTGGTAGCAACCAGGACCAGAGACGCCTTCAAAGATTCTTGCTATTTCATCCAAAAGCATTTCTTGATTACTGCAGTGCTAGATTTAGGCAAATTCAACTAGGAGAAAACTTGAACAGAGCACATACCTGTATATATGTGAACCATCATGAGCTTGAGAGGCAGCTTCTGCCTTCTTCTGCCACTCTTTTTGTTCCTCTTCTGTCAATGCCTTCCATTGCTTGCTGAGTGCTGAGCTCAGCATTGCCATGTGCATCTTGTGGGTGAGTCCCTTTTCTTGACACTCAGCGGAGACCTCATTACTGACTACACTACGCATCTGGGCCTCGTAATGCTTCTGACTGGTGAGCGACCTCTCTTGAAGAAGGAAAAATGGGCGAGCAGGCAGAGGTAGGTTGAGATCAGGAACGGGCTTGACAACAGATGCTGTTGTTGCTGTTGTCATTGCTGCAAGCACTGGTGCCTGTTGTTTGAGCGCCTTTATTTCCTTCCGACTTACTTGACACTTGAGGGTATGCTTCTTATTCCTGTACCACTGGATGAAACGCTGTCAGTAGTCAGTAGATTGAATAAAGTAACTGCCATTGACCAATTTGAATCACATACATCTCATTCCTTTCTTTTTGTGGTATTCCATATCTCATCTGCAAGAACAATGTGAAATTTGTTCTCCAATTTCTGGAAGAACTCATCCCAGAGTTGTCTCAGCCATGACTTGATCTTGTCCTGGTCGACCTGGCTGCTGACAAGGCCAAGGTAGTGAGTTTTGTGGTTTTCAAGCCACATAAGCTGCTTAGAGGTGTACGATGGGTTTGGCTTTCCAAGGCCTCTTGCAGTGTCTTCTTGGTTGGCCATCGAACATTGGAGTACTGAGAATGGAGAATAAATGGCTGAGTCAAGGGCAAAGATATGAGGAGAGAGGGTGCGGACATGGGTGTCAGACTGTTTTTATAGCTGCAGATGGAGCACAAATGGCCACTGAGTATGTGATGCCACCGTGTATTTGCCATGATCTCCCTGCCATTGTGACTGAGTGGAGAGAGGACATATTGTGTTGTATTGTTGAAACTTGAGCAAGGTGTTGTATTGTTCACCATTGACCCAGACCGACGATATCAGGATTTCAGACTCCGCACCTGGGCACAACCCAGTAAATGGTTCCTTGCACAGAACAGAACACAATTATCATGACATGATTCACGTCTATTCTCCATGCCACCCGGTGTGGGGTGAAAGGTATTCAAGGGAGCATGCAGGCATGCCTGACTTCAGCCTAATTCTGACGAACATGCCATCATACCCCACCTTTCCCTGGACCCCTCAGCAGTCCAGGTGTCGTCATCCATCGCCGGCCAACACACGCACCCGCCCTCTATCTCTTGGACAAATCGCTAGCCAGGATGATGCTCTTAAAGGCCTTGGTAAGGTGGCTGCACAGAATTTCAACAACAATCAAATCCGCCAGTATGTAGATGCAAACGCTCCTCACCTGCCAAGCAGTAGCCAAGCAAAATGCTCAATTGACTCTTCACACTCTTTGCTTGCCCCTCAGCTTGTGTATGGGCTTGATGGAAAGCTTGACAATATTGGTGCTTGGTTTCAAAAGGTATGTACTAACATATTCATTGATGGTAGGACCGCAAACAACTCTGTGCAGTGCATCCATCCACACCACGGTGTTCATCCCCATACTGTGACCCACTTCCTTACTGTGCCCTTTCGAGAAGAGGAAATATTTGACAACAACAATCTTACTCTGCTGCTTCTGATTGCCTCTGAATTAGAGCCAGAGTCTTGCAGTCAAAGCATCTCCAATACTACCAAACAAAGGCATGAACTTCAGACTTTACATGAAGCAAGATTGCGGCCAATCTGCCATAGAGTTCTAGATGGGTATCAGTTTCCTGTCCAACTGATAGGCAGCCACTTGGCCGCAGAATCCACACAACAAGTCGCACTGGAGGCTCAAGCACGGACAACTACCCAGGTGCCTGTGCATGAGCATCAAACAATCCAATCTACCAATAGCAGCTTGAATGCATCCAATCACCAGACTGCTCTTCTTTTATTTTGGCTCGAGGTGAGTGCCATTTTCACCAACTTAAACACAAATAGGTTTTAATCAGTAATTGGTCGATCTAGGACAACTCAAACTACATTGAGATTGAGCTTCAGGCTCAATCAAACTCTCCATTTCTGCGCCTTACCAATCACAAGATACTGCTGGGTACGTTTGGAGTAGAGCAACAGGAGGAGATCCAGCTGTATGACCAAGCTCATCAATGGCTTTGTTGGAACTGGACTAATCCTCTCCCAGTCCGGAATCGTGGGACAACGTTCTTTTTCAAGTATGCATACGTATCTCAGCCCTGTTTCTTCAAGGCCATGATTTCCCAGTGTTTATCACAATTGAGATTACGAGAAATACTGGTACCCTCAAGCTGTCATTCATAGTCTATGTTTGCCTGTTCCTTTTTGTTTTATATATTTTTGGAAATTGATGTTTCAACCAATGGTCAAAGCTCGGTGCTCAGTCAGTGCCAAAGTTGGTGTCAAAGCTCTATTGGTAGGATACATTACTAAATGATCAAGGCTTCAGTAGTCTGTTCCAAGCCACTGCGCCCCATAGGATAGCAGTATAAAAGGGGCAAGAGAGAGCGGTGATATCCCCCACTCTGCATCACATTAATCCCTATGTCTCAACCTGTAAAGTGCAAACATCACAAATCAAAGACAAAAAAGCCCAATTTGGCTTCAAGAACGGAATTCACCTCTGAACCCTCAACATCTCATCACTTAATTGTGACTCTGTTATGGGTATCCCTCCTTTGTTCCTTCGAGTATAACAAACTTACCTTCTCTGTTTAACAATATTTCTTTTTCCACCTTCTTTGACAATTATCTCTTAAAATTCCTTGAAAAGACCACTAAAAATAGCTTTCGCCTTTAGCCCTTGTATTATTAGCACTCAATACATATGTTGTTTCAGTATTTGATCGAGAAGTACGAGCGGATAAGTTAGTTAAACTATAACTACCTTAAGCGCCCTAAAGAGTCCGGATCACTTGAGCAGACCGCATCATTCAGGCTCCAAAGCCTCATGTACTCTCAAGTGCCTTATCCGGACTTCTACACAATTCTCTTGGCTTCCACATTCTTCTATATAGATCTGCAATATTCCAGACTTCTCTTCAATGATCTATCTTTTTCTCTTAGTATCTAGTAAGTAACTATCAATTCTGTATTTAAGGAACCTTGTAGATACAAGAATAGATTAAGTCTTTTCCTCCCCATCATTGTGCTTACCAACACACATAGCTTTGCGCTGCGCTATTCATTCTGTTACTGCATCATGCTAACTTAGTGAATCGGTGAACTCATTTGATAGGATTAAAGACACATTTTGTCCCCAAAGCTTTGTGACCGATAACTTGAATTTCGAGCTTTCCTCAACCCTAAGTTGATCTTCAGTGTATTCATAGGAATACACCAAAGTTAAAGATATTAAGCAATCCTTAACAGACTCCTGGAACGTTGCGTATTTCTCAAGAAGTTCACCCTGTCTACAGTCCGAGTGCCATCATCCCTACAGGGGTCCCTGATGGTGGTCCACCTTTGAAGAAACCTCATTTGCAGGAGGTGTCGAATGAAGCTGCAACTCTGCCTCATCCTTGTTCAGATGATGCAAGGCCTATGTCAATACCAGGGCCTAACGCAAGAGCGGGGGCTGATACTGATGGTCAGGCTGCCACCCGGCCACAAGGTGCTTCTTGGTACATGAGTGAGTACTGGGCAGAGCTGCCTTGTCTTACTCACTACACTCTGGCTGAGGAATCAGACCCAAATGTTGGCCTTCCATGCCCATGTGGTCGAAAGAATGCTATTCAGAAGTGTATCTGCCGAGAATGTTATTTGGAACCTTCTTGCAAGTACTGCTTCATTGCAAGGCATCAGCAATCGCCTCTTCACTGGGCTGAAGTTTGGAATGGAGCTTTCTTTGAGTGACGTGACATTACCCAACTAGGCAATGACTATGCTATCACAATTGGACACAGCCGGAGTGGAGAACGCTGCAAGTACACTGACTACACCAAGCCTCTAGACTTCATCATTGTTGACATCAACGGTGTACATCGTACCAGAGTTGTGTTTTGTGATTGCGGCAAGAGCAAAATTAGTTGGTTGGACTATCTTCTGTACTCCCGAATTTTGCCATCAACTGTGAGCCGGCCAATGTCTGGGTTTACCTTTCAACTGCTGAAGGACTTCCACATTCATACCCTCACATCTAAGAAGTCAGCAAATGACTACATCATCAAAGCAATCATCTGGAAGACAAATAATGTGTTCCCCCAGAATGTTGAGGTATGATCATGACGCTGGTACTCGTTAATTCCTGACTTACCAAGTTGATTTTACCAGGACATGGAATCCCAATTTTGCCAAGCACAACGTGTATGGCGAGCTGTTGTTAACATCAAACAAAGTGGCCAAATGCATAACATTGACGCATTTTTCCCTCTTCGTCCTCCTGGAACTGTCTGCATGCCATGTTATTCTTGCCCCATGCCAGGTTTCAATGTACCGGATGATCAATGGGATGAAGACGACACCGGATTTGAGTGCGTGGTATCTTGCTGACTCAATTTGTCTCAAAGCTGATAATACGATTCATATAGGCACATTCACACTCTGTTTCTGTCAAAGGATGGTCATCACGGTCTCCAGCAACTAGGCAAAATTGATGATCCTGATGACATCTCGCTACTTTCTGGCCAAGGCTTTTTCCCCACAGACGACAAGTACAACGAATTTGTGGCATCAGTTGTTATGCGATCAGATGAGGCGTGTGAATACAAGCTTGGAGATTAGTACTCGTTATTGGTGAATGCTCACTCTGTATCTAGAAATCAACATGCTCAAGGTTCAATGCAATTGAAATGCAAAACAAGCTCAAATTTAAGGGCTGTGTTATCACAGGTGTTCTTGCCATTGCATGTGGGCGACATGCTGTATTCATATCAATGGTAACGGTAAGGACGTAGCCATTCTCAGATGGTATTTGGCTGACTGTGGTTCATGCCTTTTACAGGTATGCTAACGCCAACTATGTTATGGCTCTGGCATTCTACCATTTCATTTCTGTGGCCTCACTTTGAGATGCCAAAAATCTTCTTTTGGCGCTGATGCGGCGCATGCCTGTATACCCCTAGAAAAATCGCAAATTAATAGAACTTTTCTTCGGAAGTGCTTCTGAATTAAAGGACTAAGTAACGATGACAACTTATAGAACTTAGCATGTCTTCTGAACATTGCGAAACCAAGAGTCGGAGCGGTTCCTGGCTTCAGACTTAGCAGCTCTCAAGGATCTGGCTCAGAACCTAAGTACGACAGTTCGGCAGTGGTGCTTTAAAATAGGAAGGCCCTGCAAACGTATCTGAAGGGTAGCGAATCGATTCGGAACCACAACTGCGCGCCCGACCTGGCGAGGTACGGTGTAGGAAGAGAGTCTGCACACTACAA